>PVIW01012384.1:0-32329 GCA_004026585.1 Noctilio leporinus
TGTCTTCCTTGATTTCTTTCTTCATTGTTCTGTAGTTTTCTGTGTACAGGTCTTTTACCTCCTTGGTTAAGTTGATTCCTAGGTACTTTATTTTTCTTGTTGCTATGGTAAATGGGATTTGTTTTTTTGCTTCTATTTCTGTTGTTTCATTATTGGTATACAAAAATGCTTTTGATTTCTGGATATTGATTTTATACCCTCTGCTATTTCTTTTTAAAGTAGTTTACAACTTTACTTTTTAAAAAACATATGAAGAAATTCATAACATCTTCCTTCATATTAATATATTAATAGGCTTAGCAAATCAAAAATCATTACGATTTCTCTCCATTTTCAAAATTACATTAATATTTAAGGCTACTTTAAAATGTGATAGTGTATTGTTTACTCTTAATTTAATTAACACATTTTCTTCAATGCCAAGCAACCTCTTTTCTGGAAAACCTTTTCATTAGTGACTCTAATAATTTTTCCTAATTATGAGTAATGTTTCTCTGTATACCTGTATATCTATGGATCTCTGTCTATTTATGTTGGTTTCTCTGTTATACATATGTATTTCCTTGAATTCTACTCTCTCCTATATTTTATTTATAGTTGAAGCAGGCACAGTTCAAATACCACTTTAGATACTTCAGAGAGATGTTTCATATTTTTAATACTTTAATCTTAAATACCAAATGAGATATCATTGTTGATGAAGGAAGGAAGTACTATAAACTAGACTTTAAGGGTTTGAGGTGCTTTGAGTACAGAAAGACCATTACCATCTATCAGGTAGGAAACTAAATGGGACTCTTGACCCTTGTCAGTGATTAATGAACCTATCAGTTACCCTTACAACTTAAAAAAAAAAAAAAAAAAAAAAAAAAAAAACTAGTCCAAAAACCACTAGAATTCTTGATTTAGAAGGTCTTGGTTGGAATCTTGACATATGTGTGTTTTGCAGTGTGCTGTGATAGAAAGGAAAATAGAGGCTATTTATTTTTACTTTTCATATTTGTTAATTTCTCAATGTGTAAAGAAGCAGCATAAACAGTTTTTGGTAAGTTTGGCTCAGAAAACAAGGATGCACTATGTAATATATATCTTTGGGTTCTCTTTAAAAGAATGCTTACTAAGGTATTGAAGATTAACATTTTTCTCATATTCCTTCCAAAGACAGCTATTCAACTGAAGGCCATTTCTGAAGGGCATTTGGAACGGAGATGTAGTAAAGCAACCTGAAAAGACAGAATTCAGCATACAACAGTGGCAGCCTCCATGTACCAGTGTAAGATGCTTAGCACAGTGGTGGTAGTGACTCAGGAATTCAAGTGAAAGGGACACACTTTATGCACGAAATGAGATATCCCTGGTGCTCTCTGAGAGGCCCCATCAATTAGACTGAATTTAGGAAATTTCTTCAGTATGTCTAGGATTTTTGTATCTTTCCACCCCATCTGTTTTTTGTTTGTTTTTTAAGATTTTGTTTATTATTTTCAGAGAGAGGGGAAGTGGGAGAGGCAGAGAGGAGAAAGGCATCAATGTGTGGTTGCCTTTCACCTGCCTCCTAATTTGGACCTGGCTGGAGACCTGGTTATGTGCCCTGGCTGGGAATCAAACCATTGAACTTTGGATTTGCAGGCCAGTGCCTTATCCACTATGCCACCAGTCAGGGTCCCCATCTGTCTCTTAATGCATACTATCTTCAGACTAGCCTGTTGAGATAACCAGTTTTTCTTATGGAAGAGAATAAGCTATCTGCACTCAAGTGCATCAACTCAGGGCAGTCAGAATCCCAGCTTTCACTATTCCAAGTGAGAGGCCAACACCTTTCAGATACCAACTTGCTGTAACAGAGACCTCTCCTTTTGTCTCTTTCCCTGCCAATCACCTATGGCTTGGGTCTGTTCATGTAGACTTGAGGGTGGAGGAGAGAATATTAATTTATACTGGGTCTTTTTGATGGAATTAACTTAAAGGAGTGATAGGTCATAATAAATCATGCGATGCCTCCAATTTAAGTCTATTTAATAAGTGGAAGGTAATTACTTTAAAAGGAAATTTTAAGTAAGAATTTAAAAAAAAAGAATTGAGTGTTTTTACAGGAGTAATACAAAAGCTAGAAACCATTGTAACTTAAAAATAAATGTAAAAGAATCCACAGGTATATGAAAATAATAATTAAAAAATAAATAACTACAAAAATTGTACTTAAAACTTGAAATCAAAAAAGGAAAAATTATTTAAGTAAAATATATTTGTGGTTATTCATAACCCTAAAATACCAAAGCCAACCTAATTTGAAAAGTATATACATGTGTGTGTGTGTATATGTGTGTATATGTGTATGTGTATAAATGTCTGGCTGGAAAGTAGGCATGTAATATGAAAAATAGAAACATTTGTTGAAGATTCAAGATACAAGAAACACTAAATAGGACAATGATACCTCAGTCCTCTTCAGAGTAGGCACTTTGGGACCTCACACAGTTCTCCCAATTGCTGTCAGCTGCCCTGATGTATTTATCTGAATCTCATTGACAGCCTGAAATCTCTTTCCTTTTAAAGGTGATTTTAGTTTTGGGAAAAGCCAGAAACCACAGGGTGCCAAACCTGGGCTGTAGGGGAGCTGAGGCACTTGGATGATTTGATGTTTCACAAAAATTCTCTGCAGGAGACATGATGTATGAACAGGCATGTTGTCATGAAGAAGCTGCCAATCACCAGTAGCCCATAGTTGTGAACTTCTGAATCATCTAAATAGTTTTTGCAGAGGAATGTTCAAGCTTAATGCAAAATTTGATGCAGATTCATTGCTCTACTCGCTCACTCATTTTGAATGGGATGGCCACACCACCCAGTATGCATGCTCACTCAATGGCATCTACACGTCTACCTCCTTCACTGAGTACAGTAAAGTCATCATTGTTCATGTATGAGCATGCCAGTCCACTCTCCTTGGCTGCTAGATTACATTGATGTCACACAAACTGTTCTCATTACATTAACAACAGCTGGACTTTTGGACTTTTTTTTACTATATACAGTATGTGTGTGTGTGTGTGTGTGTGTGTGTGTACATACATATATAGATAGATAGATAGATAGATAGATAGATAGATAGAGAGAGAGAAAGAGAGAGATCCAAAACACCAAAATTATCTTCTGGAGGGCAGGTCCTTTGTAGTATTGTAGTACAGGCGTTTCCCACTAGGTGAGTAGTGTCCTAGAAACATACCTGTGTCAGTGTACCAGCTGGTGTAGTTGTGCTGTGCTTGGCTTCATTTTTTTGAAAACTCAATGTGTTTGACCATTTCATGATGGGGGATTCACAAGTGCAACTGCCCATGTAGTGCTGAGTGTTCAGCAGTATTTGACCAAAAACACTATGACCCCATGCCTCACCCTCCCCTATTCACCTGATCTTGTCTAAGTGATTTTTTTTGTGTGTTTCCCTGAATGAAAAAAGTCCTCAAAGGGAAATGTTTTTGCTGATGCAAAAGAGGTGAAACAAAAAATGGCACAAGTCCTTAAACATATCAAAACCAGTGAGCTCAAAAACCATTTGGAGCAGTGGAATAAACATCTCAATAGATGTATTGCATCAAATGGAGAGTACTTTGAAGGTGATTGAAGTTTAAACATGTAAGAATACATAATTTTTAATAAATAATTATTTTTGGATATATAAATATGGAGATTTTATATATATATAATCTGTGGTTGATCAAAAAGGTAAGAGTGTAATAAGAATGTATGGCATATACATTATATTAGGAAATTATTAATTCACAACTGTACTCTCTCCACCCCAAAGAAGTCTCTGCGTGCTAAGCAAATTTAACAAAATAAAGGTGTATCCCCCAAATATTTCTTCCTTAAATATCTAAACTTTGGAATAGTGAGAATATTATATATACAAATATTGAGACAAAATGGTAGGTTATCTATAAAAATAAATTATAATTGTAATTGTAGCAGATTTGTCTCTGCAATCTATCAAAATGCTACTCATGGATGCAAACAAAAGAACAGCATTTCAATCTACATGAATTTAAATTATATTATATTATACCCATCTTGGCAGTGTACAGGCTGGCAGTGGATAGTACATGCATATATGTTCACGGGCTGACAAAGACATGAAATTGGAACAAGCTTGACATGTTCGAGGGAAATTTTGGAAGCTTAATGTGTGAGACTGCAAATCAGAAGGACACTGGTCTGAAATTAAAGAGGGAGATATGAGATCAGGCCCTGGAGCAAGAGACAGAGCCTTTTAGGCCATGCTCTGAACAAAGATGGGTTAATTATAAGCATTAAGTCTCCTTACTCTTTGTTAGCTCAGTTGTCAATGAATAGTTTGGCATTTTTTAATTTTTTTTTTTTACCTCATCTGTGTTTATCAGACTTCTTCTATTCCATGATATATGCCAATGATTTTCAACATTTTTCACTTCATGGTACACATAAAGTAGTAACTAAAATTCTGTAGCACACCAAAAATAGATTATCCTTTTTGCCCACCTAACAAAAAATAGATAACATTTTGATTCATTCACACCAGGCAGCTATTGTTATGTTAGATATGGTCAAATTTTTTATTTTACAATCTAAGGGAAAAATAGGTCAATGTCTCTAAATAGTAAGATATTGCAGCTTTTAAATATTCTTGCAGCACACAAGTTGAAAATCACAGATCTACACCATAGGACAAATTTATTATATATATGCTGTTAGCTTCAAGCTTAAACATAACAATTCCTGTGGGTGGATGAGCACACATATTTCAACTACCACTTTAATGAGAGGTGATGCAACCTGGCAAAAAGTACCTATTTTAGAATCTGGTGAGAGGATTTCAGGACAGTTAACCCGCTGTATTGCAAGAAATAAAGACCTGACCACTAGCCTTCACTTTTAAGTCTTTGGCTGAATTTAGCTCACTTATCTCTGTGCTAATATGAAGAGACATTGGTAAAATTTAGTTAAGTTAGCAAGTTTGGGTTCTGGGTGGAGAGGGAGATTTTTCCACATCTCACAATCATTCATATATTGAATAACTAGGAAGAATACCCCACACTAGGAAGAATATTTGGATACAGGGGAGCAAAAAAAAAAAACAGAAGAAAGAAAAGACAAATGTTCATTATGGTGTACATTTTAAAGGAACTGTAAGAAATGAGCTACTAGCTGAAAATTGACCATGTAACACTCAGCCTCAATCAGAAAAGTGGTGTTATGCAGGATAAACACAAAGCAAAAATCAGAAAGAAAATATTTAGGACTTAACCAAAGCATGTGGTGCATGAAGCAGGCAAATAATGAAGCAGAAAGGACCATGAAAAACAGAGCTGAACCTCACAGATTGGTTACTCTAAATACCAAAATGGATTTGGCCAAATGGCTCTTGGAGTCACTATGTGCACATCAGTGTAAAGAATATGTGACTGGTCAAGATGGTTTCTGTAATTCTACATTTCTAAGCTTGAGAGTTGGGGGACTGGTGATAATCTACACCCAAGATGTTAAGAAGGAAAAGGATTGCCCTAGTTGGTGTGGCTCAGTTGATTGGCGCTGGCCTGAGATCCCAAAGGTCACAGATTTGATTCCCAATAACCAGGTTGCAAGCCAGGTCTCCAGCCAGGTCCCCAGCTGGAGGCAGGTGAAAGGTGACCATACATTGATACTTCTCTCCCTTTCTTCCTCCCTCCCTGACTTTCTTCCTAAAAAATAATGAATAATATCTTTAAAAAAAAAAAACATGATGAAGCTTTAAAAAAAAAGGAAAAGGAATTGGGTTACATAATGAAATTGGGTTCTAATGTGTGCTGTTTGGACTGATAGTGAGGTATATCAAATAAAATATCTGGGAACAGTTATGTTGAAGAATCAGCTCTGGTGAAAAACAGCATAGAGGCTGGTTTCATTTCTAGGCAAACAAGTCAAGTCCCTTGGATGAATGCTATGACCCAAATTTATTAATATTTTACATATCATTAATATTAAATAAGAACAAAAATGGCTCTTTAATTAGTTAACCTTATTGAGATAGATCTGTTAATATTAATAGAAACTATGTTACTTGCTTATTTTTATAATAGATGCTTTTATTCCAGATTTGTTAAAATAAAGGAAAACATCACTGGTAAATATGTTTTGATTGGTTCTAGGATTTGGGTTTCAAAATCACAGCTCAATATGTTAAGATTTAAGACCAAAACATATAAAAGAAAGTTCAATAAGCTAAATAAAAGGAGGATAGGTTGTCAACAAATAAAATAACAATAATTTAGAGTTTTTACTAGATATGCATGCATATGTACAGTTATGTTAATGCAAAAATTAAGTAAACAATCTGAGGGGAATATGAAGAATTTAAATATTTGTACTATTACCACTATGCAAATTTAAAAGAGATATTATCAAAAAATAAAAGAGCCCTGGCTGGTGGCATAATGGATAGGCACCAGTCTATGAACCTAAAGGTTGCTGGTTAGATTCCCAGTCAGGGCACATAACCAATTTGTAAGGCAGGTCTCCAGCTAGGTCTGTACCTGGAGGCAGGTGAAAGGCAATCAACCATACATTGATGTTTCTCTCCCTTTCTGCCTCCCTCTCTTCTCCCGTCTCTAAAAATAATAAATAACATCTTTTAAAAAAATCTCTATATATACTGCTTTCTATAGTGGCTATACCAGTTTACATTTCCATCAGCAGTGTTTGAGTTCCCTTAAAAAAAAAAAAAAAAAAGGGAAGATACTGAAGGTTTAGACACACAGAAATTTATTCATGTCTGAGATATATTTAGTACCTTACAAATGACCACACAGAACACCTCATACTTCTAGGAATATACAAGGAAGAAGAAGGGTGTTAGGCTGTTGGCTAGTTTGAGTAAGTACAAGTCATTGAATACATTATCACTAAGGAATATTACCTAATAAGCACAAATTGATTGTGGTACTGTACAATTGCGGTACCTATAGGCATATCTAGAGTTAATGTATAAAATCATATATATTAAAATTGTGTTCTACAGTGCAAAAAATGTCTATATGTATTTCAGTGAATAGTTTTTTTTTTACTACCATAGAAGCACTATCAGTTTACCTTGTTTTAATTTGGCCTCTTTTTTCCATCACCCCTAACTTATTTAAATTCATGCTCCATAAAAATGGAGACCTAACCTGCCATTTTTACAATATAATTATATTATCATGACCAAACACACTACTTGATATCTAGTAGATATTCAATAAATATTAACTGACTCAATGGATGAATGAGCTTCAGTTTCTTCAACAATTTTATTTAAGGGTATAAAGCAGTATCTATTTTATGTTTATTATAAGAATCTGAGGCACCATTTTTAAGAACACATTTTGTTTATAATTTAATGTCTGACACATCACAGCAAGTGCTAATTCTCTTTTGTTCCTGTTCCTGAACACACATATATACTCAAAGGTTAGCACAGTTACATTTTTGAATTGATGATTACATTAATATCCATCACTAGGCATATGAGAACTCTTTTTAATTATTGTATTTAAAATCAGACTTTAAAATTGCATTACTTATATAAAAGAATGTATATTAGCAAAGCACTGCTTTTGTATTCTTTTTGCCAAACTGATTTCTAATAAACCATGTCTGATCCACATAATATATGAAAATATGAGATTCAAAAGTTAGGCATGTCAGATTAAGTTGAACATAAAGTATTATGTCAAAAATAATTTTTTACATTGCATAATTTTAAATGTTAGATTTTATGTGAAATCAACATTTTACCTTTTTATCTGAATCCCAAAATGATTTTTCCCATTCATTTCAATCATTACGAAACTTATGCCACTCCTAGTTAACCCCCTCAAACATTGAGACAATTAAGACATCCCTTTTGCCCTTGAGTTTCTGTAGAGAGCTGTTTATTACAAATAGTTGAGTAACAAATAATTAGTCTTTTCTATAAGTAATCTCCAAAAAATTTTATTTCATTATGTTTTCCATTAGATGGCCATTCATGTAATATTATACCATAGCATATTACATTGTTTTATCATCACATTACAGTTTATACATATGTCTATAAAAATCTCTCAAAATGCATACCTCTAAAAACAGTGATATAAAGTTTTGTGGTCCTTAACAAGAAAAGGTAATGTAGTGTCTACTATAATTTATCACCTTTTAGGTGAAATATTAAAATTATCATAGGAGAGATTTGGACTCAATCTCTGCATAGGTCTTTGTTTCCATACACTTGACAGTCATATGACAGTCATTTCAGTGACTGTCATTTGATAGTCCTGAATAAGATGAGATTTGTTGTTATATTTCACATGTTCAGTCTTTCCAACACCACAATTGCAGCCATAAACTCAAATGATGATATGGTTTCTAAAACAAAGGAAACTAATAGAGCTGATAAAAACAGTTTTTAAGTCACAATCTAAAATGTTAGGAAGGATTTGTGGTTCATTTGCAGCTTTAGGCCAATCTAAACATCCCCATCTGCCCCAATAAAATTAGTTTAGTTCAGTGTAATTCACTTGCTGTATTTAAAGACAGGAGCCTCTCAAGGGGGAAAAACTTTTATTACAAAGGTAAAAATAATTATGGTGTATGAAATAGTTTGCATTTTTTACAGAATGAATAGGAAGTATATAACTTTCCATTTTGTAGATGAACCAAAACGATCACTCGAAATGAAGACTAGTGAAGACGAGTAACAATGCACAGAGTGAAATTTAGATTTTAATATTTAAAAAAGTATTTTGAGTTTATTTTGCTGTGACGTGTGTGTGTGTGTATGTGTGAATGTGTCACTCGTTAGACTCTGAGGGTGAAGTGGCTGATTTTTGCATACATTCACTTTGTTTATAATTATCACCTGAAGATACATTTATTGATTTTTTTTAGATAGAAAGGAGGGATGAGAGAGGAAGAGAGAGAAAATCGATTGGTTGCCTCCCTTATTCACCAAAGGGATCAAACCTGCAACCTTTCTATTTCTGGTGTATGGGAGGATGATCTAATAAACTGAGTCACCTGGTCAGGGCTACATTCACATTTCAAATTAAATATAAAATGTAAATATATAACCCAATATATAAACATACATTTATTTCATAGCAAATTTAAAAACTTGATAGTTATAACTAATTGTTTGCAATATAACCTATGACTAATTGGTTGCAAAGCACTACATAGCAAGCCTATAGTTACCTCTGGTTACAAATATTACATAAAGTGAATGAATCAAACATTTGTTACATTCTCCATATTTCCTTCCTTGATTTGGACAGCCACTCATGTTTGAAACAAAATATGAACAGTCATTGGCATTACCTAGATTACACTGCTTAGTTTACATATTTAATTTTTGACAGGCTAAATGGTTCTTTTTAGCCCTTAAAACCAGAAATTAATTTATAGACTAGTAATTGAAGATAGAATAAACTTATATTAGGAGGTATATTTCATATGTATAAATAAAATTATCTGGTTTATCCAAATTGGTGTCAAGAATTAAATTACAGAAATATAAAATTCTTATTCTATGCACAATATGCATTCCCATTTGCACAAAGAGAATTAAGATTGCAGCTCACAAAAGAGAAAATGAAAACAGAATAGAGAATTTTGGTATCTGATATTTAGAACTAATTTCAGCTTATTTTAATACTTAGGTAATATAAAATAAAATGCTTATTAACAATACAAGTAACACAAGCATGGAGAATAATGTTGCCTACTGTATATGAAAATATTCCTTTGAGTGAAAAACAGCATTTAGTTGTGTTCTGTTCTTTATTTTTAAAGATTTTATTATTTTTTAAATTTATTATTTTTAGAGAGAGGGGAAGTAAGAGAGGCAGAGAGGGAGAGAAACATTAATTATGGCTGCCTTTCACCTGCTTCCAGCTACGTACCTGGATGGAGACCTGGCTTGCAACCTAGTTATGTGCCCTGGCTGGGAATTGAACCAGTGACCTTTGGGTGCTCTGTTCTTAATAGAACAAAGCCCTAAAGGAAGGACATTTCAACCAATTTTTTTCCTTCATTATGAGATGATTTTGCTTTTAGTTTCTATAACCCAACCTGGTCCTTTAATTATCTAACTTGTGTAAAAAAAAGAAAAAGAAAATTCAATACATTTTTGACAGCTGTGATCTGTACCGATGAGAAAAAAATACATAGAAGTATCAGTTGGCAAGTATGCACCTGCAACACTGCTCTCACAAATATGCCAAGATGTGCTTTCACTAATTATGTTATTAAAGATGTGACTACTGGGCATCAGCTAATAAGCCTGGTTTCATTCTCTGATTTTTAATGAAATTTTAACATAAAAGACTATATGTGTGTGTGTGTGTGTGTGTATATATATAGTGTTTTATGAAAGACTAAATATATATACATATATAATAGCCTTTTATATGTATACATATATATATATAAACCATAATCAGTGGATATATTAGATGAAAATTATTAATACCAATCAAATAATATATTTCATATCACTGTCATTAAAATATATCTGATTATTTTACTAGCTCAGATCACTTGCCTTAGTATTTTGTTTTCTTCTCCTATCTTTCCTTCTTTCTTTCTTTCTTTCTTACAGAGAAGAAAGGTCAGGATGGGAGGTGGTGATAAGGACAGATGCAATAGATAAAACTATGAAAACATAGTGAATTTACGTCCATGAAATACTACTGTTTCTCCCTTTCTCTTGGATTATAGGAACAACTGCAGCACATTCACAAAGCCTAATGCATCCTTCATGCCCATGATTTCCACCAAGATCTCCTGAAGAGAGTGAGTGCCATTGAAGAGATTCATCATCTGGGTATTAGGCAAGAGTTAAGGAATTGGTGTCCAAAAGGCTGTAGGTCCTACCCTAAAGGCCTAGGGAAGTTTGTGAGCTTCTCTCTACATCTCAACCACTGAGTAATATTTACCCTCTAGTTTTAACTTACTCAGATAATGCCACAGCATCCATTGAGTAATAGTCCCCCATTACCCAAGTGATCTCATAAACCTGCCTTGCACAGATAATAAAATAACACAAGTGTAATAAAAAAAAAACACACACAACTTAGCTAAGTGAAGAAGGGTCAGTATCCTAAAAATGGAAGATCCAGCTGAAAATAAAAAATCGTGGATCCTATGGAATGATAACATGGAAAAATCCACTTAAAAAAAAAATAAAACCCTCTAGTGACATAAAGTTACAGTGCAAAGAACTTTCCAGAATTTAAAGAAAAGTGAAAACATGACTTTCACATGAACAAATATAATAAACTAAAATATAGAATGACACTGCTAAGATCTAAATTAATAGTGTGAAAGATGGAGTGGAAATATTATCTGACAATAACAAGAACCTAAGTTTCAAAATGTCAGGTACACATCTATATACCTTTCTCTATTAGGAGCACCTAGGACAGTACCAGCACACAGAAAGGGCTTCACCAATGTTAGTAAATACATAACCAACAAGTACTAAGTTAAAAATTAAAAATATTACAGAAAAAAATTAATGAGCCTAAACATGAAGAAAGATCTGGGAAGAGAAAGCTATTAGCTTCTGTACCACAAATATAGAAATAGTAGGGCAATTTCCATGGGAGTTGAGATAGCCACTATATATATGTATGCATATACATATACATACATGTACATGTAGGCACATGTGTATTTTGTGAAAAATATGATATGGTAATATGTATACTGTGATCAAATCTTATCAAAAACACCATGATGTACACTTAATCCAAAATATTTTTCAATGAATGAACCAATGTGTGTAAGAATGCCAAGAATGATATATAAGCCTACCTACCAGCAGCTATTTATTATTGCTTACACCAAAAGAGTGAAATGGGGGCACAAGAGTTGCAGTTTTAATTTCTCTTCTGCATATTTATCATTAAATTTCTAATAAAGGTCAATTCAAAAGGAATATAATGGAAAGCAAATAAGGTTAGAGAATCCAAGATGTTGATAATCATAGTAGTTGTGCACCTAAAAGGTGTGTAGTACATGATGTTTTATTAATTTTACTATAATACATGGAAGTATGAAGTTTGAGAATGCAGATCCTGGGTTTAAAGTGCTTGCATTAAAAAGATGCTGAGCCATAAGAATTACTTTCCTCTCTCTTTCTTAGTGTTTTCATCTGTAAAATGAGGATAAAAATAATGGTTTCAACCTCCTAGATTGTTATGAGGATTGATGAACACATGCAAAGAATTGGAAAAAGTAAAGGGAAACGATTGTCCCATCCTAAACTTGGATCAAGTGTATTAACTATAGGGCATTTCGGCCACATCTAAACAAAGACCCTAGCAAATTTGAACGTTGGAAAGATGGATGAATTTAGGTTTTGGTTTCTTTTTTAAGATTTTATTTATTATTTCCAGAGAGAGGGGAAGGAAGAGAGGCAGAGAAGGAGAGAAACATCAATGTATGGTTGCCTTTCACCTGCCTCCAGCTACAGACTAGGCTGGAGACCTGACTTGCAACCTGGTTATGTGCCCTGCCTGGGAATTGAACCAGTGACCTTTGGGTTCACAGGCCGGCGCATTATCCACTGTGCCACCAGCCAGGGAGAATTTAGTTTTTATAAAAAGTCACTCTCACAAGTTTTTTGGTCATTCTAGAACCAGAAATCTAGCTGAACTCTGTAATTGTCTGCAGAGCAATAGAATTTGAAACACTCTGCTCAAGTCCTGTAAGTAGTATGACTACTTCCCTAGATATATGCATATATGTCATTACACACAAGGGCCGCTGCAGAGAGCAAGGATAGAAGAGGAAACCACTAATCCAGTGTGCTTTGAGAGAGGGAGATTTCCTAATAGGTCTGCCCAGGCTCCCTAAATCTAAAAATGTTGCTATAGGTAATCCTAAAGGTGAAGTACAAATATTATTGGGTCAAGGTACAATTTATATTTTCCTGCCAATGAGTTTTAGAGCTTTCCGTGAGAGCAGATTTTCAAAGTTACAAAAACTAACCGAAGTGAGAATAGAATAAAGCTTGTAACTGGAAAGCTGGGATAGCTACTTTGCAGTTGGGCACGGGTCAGTACTTACCTCACACATAACAGTGCAGGCACTGCATATTCATCAACATCTCCCCTCAGCCATTCGGTCAAGTCATACTTTGGTTATCTTACAGGTCATCTTAGTACAGGCTTGTTTATGCAGACACTTTTGTTTTTATGATACTTTGACTCAAGGGGAGGGGCTAAAAGGATAAATTTTCTCAATCTATTCCAATTCTTAAAATCACAGCCACTAATAGGTACCTGGTATTGCTCATGCTGTTAATTTTAACATGTATTTAAGTTAATTTATTAACTGCCAAAGCTTTTTCTTCACGTTTGATTTAACATAGACTGCTTTTTTTCATAGGTAAAGTAATATGTGTGGGTTTGTGTATGTATGTGTGCATGTATTATATATAAATATAATATAGTTTAATATGAATGCCTAATACTTTTCTGTCTGGCTACTTATCCACCTATCACCTGTCTATTTAGTGACTGTCTGCTACATTTTTGCAGTTGTACATCATAATTTATTTAAGTAAATCTCTACCAAAAGCTAATAATAAAAATATTCTAATATACAGGGTGGGGCAAAAAAGGGGTTACAGTTTTAAGTAAACAAAACTAGAGTTTATTCTTATATTATTATTTATTAATTATTATATTATCTTCTGAACAACTGTAAACCTTTTATCCCACCCGTATACGATGTTACATATTTTGTGAATTTTTCCTTAGAGCAAATATCAAATATAAAATTCTGGATCAGGGTCTTAGCTTTTAAAGTTTTTTATTTCTAATTAAAAAGTTAATAGTGTATTGCCTACATCCACAAAGATATGTTAGGAGTCATTTTAAACATTGTCAAGTAGAAAGACTTGAAAAATACATCAGATTGTTGTTTTTCTTTGCATTTATTTGATTACTATAGTATTGTTACTGACCATCAGGTTGGGGCCCTGCTGCCTGCCACCACCCTCTAGGCAAAATTCCAGAGGCAAAGGACTGGTGACAAAGGAAAGGAGTCTTTATTCAAAAGCAGTCACTTTATCCTTTCAAGTCACAGCTTTAATTACTTAGGCCTACCAATTAAGACTAAACTCTAACACCTGTGTTCTCCTAGGTTTTTCCCCTGTTAGTTTCTACAGGGTTGGTTTACAAACTAAAATAACAGAATACACAAAAGCTACACAATTCTGGAGGAATGGCCGGCTTCTGCCGCAGAGCCTGTTCCCTCTACAACACCCAGAAAACAAACCTGCCACCCTCCCACAGGCCAGGCCCATCCTAGGCTGTGCCCGCTTCCTTCCCGTACAAAATACCATCCACTGGGAAATGCCGGCCGCTGCCGCACCATCATCTAGGCATCCTGGGGAAGAAGAGCCTGACTGAGAGCCAGAGACTGAGGCTGAGAGAGCCTGGAAGAGACAGCCGCTCAGGAACCGGAGAAGCTCAGGAGCCGAGAGACGCCTGCTTTCCTTTCCATTGGCTCTGGAGGCTTCAGCTTCTCAGCCAATTCTGTCCTTAGCTGCTTCCCATTGCCGGCCCAACTCCTCCCGCGACCCCTTCTCTTTATCCCCAATGATCTTAGTCAGATCTCTCTAGCAGTATGTGTGCGTAAATTTTTCATATCATATTTGGCACTTTTTTTTTTTTTGGTACAAATTTAGATTTTCAGCTGGTTTTTGTATAACATTTTGGGGGTTTTATTATTGATTTATAAAACATTTTTAAAGTAAAGGTATTAACCCTTTATAATTTTTTATATTATATTGCCTCCAAGTTTATCATTTGTCATTATTTTAATGGTTGTCCTTTTAGTCATCCAAAATGTATACATTTTATAGTGTTCATCTTAGTGCCCCAGAAAGGGATTCTTTGCCTAAATATTGCATAAACATTAGATTTTCTACATGTAAAAATATTTCCTTTATATCAGGCATGCAGAACTATTTCATTCAGTATTCCACAATAACTATCATTGGATTCAGAACTTAAAAGATTACATTTGAGACAAAATCTAAAAAGCATGTGTCAATGGTTCTGCTAACTTTTCAAAGTTTTAAACCTTCTAGTACACCTTTCACTTGCATCAAGAACTTCTTCACGATGAGTTTCACAATCATGATCTAATTAATCACTACCACTTTTTTTTTCAGAGAAAGAGTAGTAATATTTATTAACCTTTATTATAAAGGAAGAAACTGCAGCATAGTGCAATTTCACTAAATGACCCCACTCATTTCACAGACCAGCAGTAAGAGAAAAAAATCTTCCTCAGCTCCCCAGACTCTTCTAATTTGCCCACCCTCTTATCTGGCTTTACCTACTGGCACTGGGGATTTTACTTATCACTCAGCTCCTTCCATTCCAAGGGTCAACAGTATAACGTACATGGGATTTGCAATATTCCTGGGCAGGAAGAGAGTACACAGCACAAATGACCTAACGATGCAGGAGGTAAAGGGAAATAATTACAAAATGCTGGGATGTAAGCCATCCCTCGGTATGAACATAAATACAATTCTTAACATTGCAAGAACCCGAATGTGAAAATTGTCAGATAGCTGTCAGAATAAATGCTGGGTGCCACTCCAGAGTGAGAGAGAGAACATCAAGATGTATAAAATAAATACAATCTTTCCTTGAAGTTACTTCCATTAATGCAAGTTCACCTACTTGAATGCTTAATTGTATAGAAGGCTGTTTAAGGAAGAATTCTGGTTGCAACATCGGAGGTTTAACGCAAATCCAACATATAAAATAATTAATGTGAACAAGAAAAAGAAAGAATGTCTTCTTAGGTCGTTTTATTTTTAATTGAGTATTTTATTGTTTTATTACAATTGGCTCAACTTTCTTCCACTGCCCTGCCCACCCTTTGTTCCCACAGGCAATCCTCACTCTGTTATCTGTGTCCTTGGGTCCCGCATACGCTCCTTCCTTGACTAGTCTGTTCCTTAAATCCTTTTTGAATCTCTGTAAACAGACTGCCAGCTGGCATGTAGGAAGAACCAGATATAAGTTTTTTTTAGAATTAAACTCCCCAAAAACAGGGTTTCCCCATAAGTAAGACAATGAGTTCATGTAAACCATGGGATGTTTATCTAAATAATTGTCTCTTCATTTCTGTATACCCTGACTGATTATGATGCAATATTACCATTCCCTGTTATAATAATGATCTTATTTTTCAAAGCTCATTTTGAGCTTTAGCATAATTATCTTAAAGAAAATCTAGAATAAATGTTGAGGGTTGTTAGGAAAATTAAATAACTTTTTGAAGTGCATAGACTAGGATCTACCATGTGTTTGGTGCTTAATAAGTGTAAATTCCATTACCCTTTTTCTTCCTTTCTTTTATTTTTTTAACTTAATTGATTATTCTACCTTTAAGTGATTACTCCTCACCTCAGCTCTTCTTATTCTTTCCCTTATGTGGAATCTCACACCATACAGCACCACACAGTTATCTATCCACAAGGAACTAAACATATATATTTCAACTTCTTGCTACTTCCAAATATACTAATTTAGATATTTTAATCGAGCTCTTACAGCTACTATTTCTTTACTTTTTGCTGCCTCGAGTTACCACCTCTCCCCCAGGCCGGCACACACATTTTATTTTAATCCAGTCTCTATACTGTTCCTGTAATTATTTCAAACCTCATGCAAACTAACATTATAAAATTTATTAAATTGTGTTGCATTGCTTGGATTAAATTTCTCTTCCTTCTAGAGCATGCTGGACATATTGGGTGAATAAAGGATGCTGCTTTGAAACACCTGTGAATCTGTTTCACAGAGAAACAGTAAGATACAGTGCAATATGAACATAGAGATGAGCCAAAAGATGTGCATTTTTGAGGTGTAACAGATGGGAAACTTCTTGAATTATCTGAACTTAACTTAATCATCTATAAAATTGAACTTAATATATCTAAGTGTTTCCTTATAAAATTTATTTTTAAAGTAAAGCAAGGTACTGAATGTGAAATTATTCCACTTGCTATTGCTGACTAACAAACCACCACAAAACGTACTAGCATTAACATTTTATAAGGCTACGGAACCTGTTAGTTAGGAATTAATTATGGAAGAGTACAGATGGAAACTTTTGCTTGGGATCTTTCTGCAGCTGAAGTGAGCTTGTGGCTGGGACTCATTATCTGAATGTTCAACCTTGTTTGCTGGAATAGTTCCTTGAGTCCTCAAATGCCATATAAAAATTCTCCTACCTGCAGCCCCCAAGCAATAAAGATGCTCAGTCTGAACAGGAGGCTGAGAAGGCATATCCTAGCCATGAAATATAGCTTTTTCTGAATTCCTTTCTTAATCTGAATAAAGGTGCTCATAATCGATTCATCAAAATTTGTAAATTGAAAAGGATCAAAGAGTGAAAAACAGGACAGCTTGTCTAGAGAATGTCAGTGCTAACTATTTCAATATAAATTTAGAAGCACAGATTCTGAAAAATTCAAAAGGACTGACACCAAAATCTTGGCTACTAACTCAAAGGCAACTCTCCATCCTTGGTGTCTGGGAGAGTTTCCTTTTTGTTTTGTTTTGTTTTGTTTGTTTGTTTTGTTTGTTTCAGTTGCTCTCCAACCATTTGGTCTTCTATTAACTTGCCAAATGTGTGGATACTGAATATTATAATTCATCCTGGAAGTTCTGTTCTCCATTCCTGTTACTAGTCGGGGCACATACCTGATGTAATTTTGGCACTAAAGAGAATATTACTGAAAAACATCTAAAAAAGTGTTTCTTAGCTTTTCAGTCAGAGACATAAGACTTTTTCTTTTCTAACTCTGAAGAGAACTATGTGAGGAGGTGGTGTCTGGAAATATAGCATCATATTGAATCAGGAGATCCACCTTAAAAAAATATTTTTAGATGCAGATAAAACAGATGAAAGAACTTAGGTCTTTAGTATAATCATTAAGTCACCAAATTGGCCATGGAATCATCGTTTCTCTGTTGTTTCTAACCATGAGAATAAAATGGCCTACTTACTGATTTAATTAATTTTAGTTTGGCTTTCTGTTAATTGCAGCTGTTAAGTGTGCAATCTTATTTAGGAACCTGAGAAATTAACTAGCCCAGCACACATGAAGAAGGTGAAAAATATTAAGTTACAACCACATAGGTACTCTCTCTCATTTTTCTCTCCTCTACTTTCCACTTCTCTTTTTCTCCCCTCTTTCTCCACACTCTTCCTCTCTTTCTCATAACCCACCCTTACATATTCATTCAATCTTGACTTGATCATGCTTTCACCACATCCAGAGAAGACCAGGACTGAGTACTACTGACTCATGTGAGAGCCCAGGTTACTCAACACATGGACTGTCAAGCTAATCTTCCCATTAGATATTCAAAGATTGTTTCTTTTATAAGTTCAAGAAATTTTAGATAATGATGTTATAAAAAGTTTTTGGAGTTTTATTTATTTTGGATACATTAAATTCAGGATTTAATACATGCAATAAAATTGAATCTGTACATAAAAAAATAGTCTGAAAATTAGGAGCCAATGACTAGGTACTGTTTTAATAGCTATTCATTTTTAATATAAAAGATATTATAGGCTTAATAAATACAAATTATTGAATCATAAAGTGGCTAATTAGTTTTGTGAATTTAAAGTGCTGTGTTGGCACATGAAAACTAATTACTGATTATATGCAGCTTTGAATCAAATATTTTTTTCATTGCTATTCTAATGGTTGTAAACCTAAATTCACTAGGGGTTGCAGGCTTTTTCCTAGTAGCCAGGCTTAAAGTATTGATCTCAAGCACATTCACCAACAAATATAACTTCAAATCTTTAATAATACCTTGTGTTTAATATTTGCTGGAATTACGAGGTCTTTCATGAAAGTATGGAGCCAAAGTCAATATAATTAAAACAGTTTGCATGGCCATACTTTCAGGACAGACTTCATATACACCATGGAATCTCCTCTAACTCTGATGTACAATACATTAGCTGTAGTGTTTGAATTAACATTAGAAGAATTATGGCAATTATATCTCAGATTATTCAGCTGGTTGGGTTTAAATTCGCATGCTCTGGATCAATTATGAATACAAGTATAAACACTTGAATAAAAAAGAAAGACATCATTCACTTCTATATTACTGCTAATGAAAATGGGATAAAACATGAATTTAACCAAATCAAAAAACATGTCTGCTTCACCAAAATTAAATCCACACAGAATTTCTATTTGCAAAATGGGCATTCATTTTTTGCAATGTGTAGATTAGTCTTCAAAAGCTACAGTTTCCCTGACTGAAAACTTTTTCTTCCCAAGGAACCATCTGATCAAAATATGTCACCGTGACTTCAGTGTTTCATCCATTATGTGTTAACAGTAAACAAAAGAAAAAGACAGAGAGACTTTCACTGTTTTTCTCATCGTTTCTCTAACCCTCCTTGGGATCTCCCCAGATGGCTCCTTTATCTAGAAGCATGGCAAGTTTTAGTTGAATAATAATATTTCAGGTGAAAGGCGAAAATACAGAAAGAAAGAAAGAGAGAGGGAGGGTTACAGGGAAGGAGAGAGAGAGGAGGAGTTCTCCGGCATTAATGGCACTACCTTGGAATATAACTTTACCTTAGACAAATGTGCCAAAAGAGCAAATGAGTCTGTGTCCCTTTATCTTATTAATTCTTATTTATTGTCTTACAGTTGTTCCAATTTTTTCCACCATTGCCCTCCTCTGTTCAGCACATCCCTCACTTTCACAGTGCATCCCCACACTGTTGTTGTCCACACCCCCAGGTCATTCACACCTGTTCTTTGGCTAATCCTTCACAATCCTTCCATCCTTCCCCTCCTCACTGATTTCCTCTGGCAGCTGTCAGTCTGTTTCTTGTCCTTTATCTCTGGTTCTGTTTCTCTTGTTAGTTTATTTTGTTCATTAGATTTCTCTTATAAGTGAGATCATATGGCATTTATCTTTCACCAAATGGCCTGTTTCACTTAGCATAATAGTAGTCTCTGATTCCATCCATGCTGTTGCAAAGGATAGGAATTCCTTCTTTTCTTCTGCTGCACTGTATTCCATTGTGAACTGTATCACAGTTTTTTGACCCACTCATCTATTGATGGGCATTTAGGATGTTTCCAACCCCTGGCTGTTGTATATATTGCTGCTATGAACATAGGGGTACGTAAGTTTTTCTGGAGATTTTTCCTTTTCTTTCATTTGGAGGTTGTTCCTTTGTCTCCCTATTTTAGTTGTCTCTTTGTGTCTATTTCTATTATTAGATTGATCTGCTTTGATTCTGTTTTGTGGAGTGGCCTTCTATGTTAGGAATCCTGTGGGACCCAGGGGTGCAGACTCCTTGATCTTCTGATCTGGATGCTCTAGGAATATTTTCTGTGTGGGTTATATAGACTCCCCTGTTGTATTTGGGTCCTGATTGCTACTGGCCCACTTGTTGGTGGGAATTTCCCTTTATCTGCTGACTAAGAGGCTCAACCTCCACCAGGTGTTGTGCACTTTTGTGTTGGTGCTGACAGAACAAAGCAAAATGACACGAAAACACCACCAAAACAGGCAACCAATCCCTGATCACCACAGTGATATCAACAAGAGAGCAAATAATGTTTAAAGTGAAAAGATAGGATGAGTGAAAACATTAATCAAGTTCAGGAAGCACAGAGGGTCCCAATGAAGATCAATCCAAACAGACCAACATCAAGGCACATTATTATTAAAATGGCTAATTTCAAAGACAGAGAGAGAATCCTAAAGTGAAAAGAGAAGCGGAATGGTAGAGAAAGAAGAAAAGGAAAAAGAATATGAGGGGACCAACGAAAAGTGACTATGAGAAGAGAAAGGGGAAGAGAACTACTACTCGTAATGAATTGAAAGAGGAAAATGGGGGAAAGAAAGAGTTAACAAAAATAATAAAAGGTGAGAAGGTGGGAACAGTGACCCTACTGCTAGTCTCTTGTGACTGTTTTATGTTGCTGTCTCCTCAGCAAAGATTAAGATGCAGAATGGGAGAAAAGAAAAACAAAAACCAAATGAAACAGAACACCAAGACACAGTAAAACTGAAAATGAAGGGAAAAATGCTGCTGAGTGGGGTGAACAGAATTTCAGAGGTTGGGGGTTGGCAGAGAGTGGGGCACATCCCACAGGGTAACACCATTGATCTCTCCCGGCCCTGGGCTAGGGGCTAGCTTGTCTCAAGAAAGAGGACAGTTGTGTGGCCAGATAGAATCCTGCTCCAAATTTCCCCAGCCTCTCTGCTGAGACTGCCACTCCAACATGTCTCTTGGGGCTCCTCCCTGCCCTGGAGCCCAAGGCGGATACCCACAAGGCCAGTTTCTGTCCCTTTGTGGAAAACAGGAAAGGAGACTGGTTTATCTCTAGTGGTTTGCATCTCTCCCCAGAGCAGAGACGCCCCAGGTACAGTCTCCCAGATCTCTTTATCTGGGTGCTCTACGGATATCCTTTGTGTAGGTTATGTGGACTCCCCTGTTTTATTTGGGATCTGGATTTTCACTGGCTTCTTTGTAGATGGAAACTTTCCCTCATCTGGCTGAAGGGCTCAGTCCCTACTACGCCTGCCTCTGCTTTGAGAGGGGGTTTCTAGGTGTGGGTTGAGTCTGGACCTACAGGAAGCCACTCATCACTCTTCTTACACCCATGCCTCTCCCCCTCTCTCCCAAGTCAGTAGAATATAGTATTTTGTGTGCCATCTTCTTTTAGGACCAGATGGGGAAAGGGAGGGCCCAGAGTACAAGGGGATCCATGCTGGACCCCTGCGTGGTGGCAGGATGTGTGGCCTGGCCGGGCAGGCATGGAGATCTTGGAGCCAAGTCCAGACACAAGGCCCGGCCACTCTGGTGGGGTCTTCCCAAGGAGGATATTGCCGACTCCACAGAACAGCTCCAGCTCCAAACCTGCGCAGCTAGGAGTGCCAGGCTGGGTGGTGGTTGTGGCCCTAGCACTGTCCCCTTTATAAGTCCCATTTTCCACCATATGTGACAACCTGTCCACCTACATACACCTTTGCTCCTACTTACCTACCTCTATGCTCTTTTCTTACCCAGGGGGGAAAAATACTTGATGATTCATGTATTCATTCATTATATACAAATATATGTAATTAATAAAGATTAATACAAACAATATAGTTAACAATGTCATGGGAAAGCACATTTTGAGATTTTAAGTAAAGGTCGCCTGAAGAGTGGGGATACTTTGTATTATTACAAGTAGAAAAAATACCAGAGTTCCTGTACTCCTCTGATTCAATATTTTCCTTTTCATTCCAACAGTATTCTTCATTCATCCCCACTATTTTTATACTTTACCCTGTATCTCAGGTATGCTTAGAGAGCTGTTTTATTTTTACACAATTTGATTTGTTTACTCAAAAGAACCCCTCATTTTAAAATTATGGACCTAGGTAATTATGAATAATAATAGCATTCCATCATATTAAGTCCTTAGTACACAAAATCCTACACTGAAAAAGATGTTGTTCAACATCTACATTTTAGTCTCACTTCTCATTCTTGTTTCACTCTGCCACACAGGTCATTTATATTACAGGTTACTATCATTTTATGTTATTTTTTAAAGATTTTATTATTTTTAGAGAGAAGGGAAAGGAGAGAGGCAGAGAGGGAGAGAGACATCAGTGTATGGTTGCCTTTCACCAACCTCCAGCTACGGACCTGGCTGGAGACCTGGCTTGCAACCTGGTTATGTGCCCTGGCTGAGAAATCAATCAAACTAGTGACCTTTGGGTTCACAGGCCAGCGCCTTATCCACTGTCCCACCAGTCAGAGCTTATTTTACCATTTCAACGTAGAAACATTTCTTCAGCAGGGAGATCCTGTAATCCTACCTTGATATGTAGCTGAGCAATTAATTCTAAGTGATAATGGCTGATCATGCCTATGTTGCTGTTCGGGGCCCACAATGCCACAGCAGTATTGACAGAGGTGGTGTTGACAGGAAAAATAATAGAAGCCATAACAGCTAACCATTGACATACTTGAAAAAGGTGTCAATTTTTGTCAAATAAAAAATGCCAGCAACTGAGCAAGATTAGACTTTGTAAAAAGCCTTACAGATTATTACGAGTTCAGTTAAGACAATACAAAAAATACTGAGACGACTATTACTGACCTATGAATGAAACCAAAAATCTTAGAAAAAAATAAATGGAATTGCTTCTTTATTTAGTTTGTCCCTCCACTAGAGCACAGCCATCAATCACTTTGAGTTGTCATCTTACAGATAGCAGCAAACTGAAAAGTTGAGAGGACAGTGATACAATAAATATAAAGTTAAATGAAAAAGATTAGTGAAAAGCCTAATAATTTTATGATATTATATCTTAATATTCCCCTTGATGTAAATAATAACCACAAGGTATTAAAGGCATAAACTGTGCATAACAATGTGGGTTTCTCTTCTATATCCATGACCATTTTAGTGAAGTCAAAATTTAAACAATGGTTGAACATTTATTTTTAAGATTTTATTTATTATTTTTAGAGAGAGAGGAGTAGGGAGAGGCAGAGAGGGAGAAAGACATCAATGTATGGTTGCCTTTCACCTGCCTCCAGCTGGAGACCTGGCTGGAGACCTGGCTTGCCACCTGGTTATGTGCCCTGGCTGGGAATCAAACCAGCGACCTTTGGGTTCACAGGCTGGTGCCTTATCCACTGTGCCACCAGCCAGGTTGGTTGATTATTTTAAAGTTTATAGTCAGAAATTCTCAAAAATTTTATAAAAGCAATTCAAGGAATGAATCACTTCATATATATTTTAAACCTTTTTACACCACTGAAAATATATCTCACAGTGTTTATAATTTGATGGATACAAAGCATACTAACCCTATTTATACAGTTTCCGATGTAACATATCTCAAGCTCATCAACTCCTGTGTTTAGTGAACCCTTGATTTCTTAAAATCAATCCTTCTTTCCTGCTAGGAATATCTCAGTCTTTAAAACTCACCTTTTGGCAGAAACTCAGGTAAAATGCAGACACAAATATTTTTCTCACAGTAATCTTGTCGTCATTAGTAATAAAAAACTGAAATGTCTTTAGTAACTCTAGAATAAGTTCTTCTTTTACATAAACAAATGAGAAGGGATTTGACCTCTTGGAAAACTCATAAATAAAATATTTGATTGATTTAATTATACCTGAATAAACACCTTAGGGGTAAACTATGAATACATATAATAGAATACTTATTTGTTTACCTAACAAGTGATGATGCTTACAAATCCACTAGAAAGATCTAAACAATACAATGTATAGAATACTCATAATAAAAGAAACCCAAATCCTGTAACAGAATATTTTTAATGAATTTTTCCCCACCCCCAGGTTTTGAAAATAGTGTGAAGTAAAATCTGCATTTGGGACCATTTGCTTATTGCTCACCACAAGGTTATTCAAAGACCTTGGTGCTGAGAATAAGTAGGCCATGAAAACTAGGAAGCACTGGTTTGCTGAAAGTGGTGCCATAGGATTCAAGCCCTCAGAGCACTTGCACAGCTGAGGAGCACCAAGGCTGGCTGGCACTAGGCCAATGCCTAATATTAAAATAACTATATATGAAGCCAGATGGATACTAGACTTATCAGGGTGATCAGTTCCTAAAGTATATAAATGCCTAATCACTATGTTTACACCTGAAACTAATATAATATTGCATGTCAACTGTAACTGAAGAAAAATAAATTTAGAAAAATCTAAAAGAAGAAAAGAGTGGAAAACTTACGACTATAGCTGTTGAGCCGCACTGAGATCAAAGGGAGTTCCCTTGGATGCTGCCTGGACTTTAAAATTGTGTCAGGGTGACAACCATGAATATGAGGGTTTGAAGTCAACATGGTCATTGAGAAGGGCGCTGTAGCCCAACAACAAAGACTGTGCTAAATCTGTCATCCCTAATCAAGAGCTGAGGCTTCAGTCATAAGCTGCCAATCAAAGGAAGCATTATCAATAAATGAAGAGGGGTGATCGGCAGCAGCAGCAACAGATCATTCAGAAACCAGGAGCACCTCACGAGAGAGTCAGATTTAAAGCACCACTTCATCCACAAAGTTGCATTCAAATAAACCATTCTGCTTTTTATTTTCCTTCCTCCACTGTGAAGCTTAGTTATTGATGTGTTTTGAAATAAGAAGAGACAAAGATATATTCATTATATGAAAATGACCTAAAAGAACATGGGTCTTACCCTAGATTTCTATCCAGGGATTAGGGAAAGGAACCAACACTTGAGTGTTTTATGAGCATTTGAGAAAAAAAGGAAATAATTGCTTTACTAATACACCATGATGGATTCCAATTTTCATAAATCTTTCAAACGTATGAAATAAATATTAACTTTACTACTAATCAAATGCACATTAAACTAAAAATAAAATTTTATTTAATAAATATCAAATTTGCAGGAAAAGTACAGTCTTACAATATCAAATGTTGATGAATTTGGACAAATGAGAATTATACTGTTGGTAGTATAAGTTGTTGGGGAACTGTACATTAGCAGCTAGTAAAATTAATATGCATGCCAAATACCAGACTAAGCAATTCTGCAGAGCATGTACATGCTGGAGGATCTTCTACATGTGAAAAGGAGGCATTTTACAAAAATTTATATTATAGTCCTATTTGGGCACAAATAAAATGTTCATATAGAGTGATGGTAAATTATTAAATAGATGATACTGAACTATATAATGGTTAAAAGTAATATATTAGATGTATGCATATCTATTTAAACCAAATATAGAAATATAACACTGGATGAAACAATTATCAAGATGTAGGAATAATTAAACTAATTATAAAATTTTAAAATAGAAATGTTTATTATGTTTATTAATTCATATGTGAATGTAGGTAAAAGCATTTATAAATATGCAATAAACTCATATAGTGTTCTGTATTGGTCATAAAGTATCTTTGACTGTATTTATTCTGGCTGACTTGATAGGGTATATATTAAATTAAAATTTTAAGTCTAAAACCTCACGTTTATATACAGTACTTATCCTCCATGTCTTTTCCCTATTATCTTCTTACTACTCTATCACAATATAGATGCAATAAATTATTCTGAGGTAGAAGAATTTTATTATTAAGAACAATAAACTTCAAAGACTCTATAAGCAATAAAATAATATTCAATGATTTTTAAATAATTTTATTTTATATTTATTTTTAGTGAAAAAGAATAACCTTTACCATGTCAATACAATATGCTAGACATTACATTTTACAAGGGGTGTGTGTGTGTGTGTGTGTGCGTGTGTGTGTATGTTTTAGAGTTGTATAATGGAAGTATTACAATAACCATCACTATTTGGAATCTGTTATCCATCTCTTGTTAATCCTTCAACCAGTAGAAAAATTTAATTATTTTAAACTGATCCTTATATTGTTTAGGACTACAAAGCTTTCTGTGCTTTTCTGTTAAGTAATCAAAATATATTCTTTATAAATTAAATACTACAATTAAAACCATAGTTTCTGTGTTCTCAATTTACTATTGTTTCAAACAGCTCAACTACAAAGGGAAACAGTTTTTTATTCTGTTCCATTGGTATAGAAAATGAATGCAGAGTCATTCAGAGCCACAGAATGTGTCCAGTTAATCCAAAGAGAGAGCTTCAGCAGTATTGATTAAATGGATTTCAGCGCTCACTTTGTCATTCACTCAATGTAGGGTGAGCAAGTGACAGACATTTTTTTCCCCTGTACCTTTTTATTTGCCTTACAAAAATATTTGTCATTTGCAAGTAGAGTAACATGGTAATGAAATCTAAATCATTAAATTAAAACATATCATAAAGTAAGTCCATTTTTCTCTCCCTCATTTTCTAGTTTTTTAAGTACACTACCCCTGTCCTAACCTCACTTAGTTCAAAGTGTCGCAAATTATCATCCCTGTCCCTATCAATCTTTAGTGTTTGCTATGTAATTTTCACCTCCACAGTCAAATAACAGGTTAGCCTTTGGATTTCAAACTGTAAGTATAAATTACAAAATTAATTATATAATCAATTAGCCAAAAAAAAAAAAAAAAGTATCTGCTTGATAGAATCACTCTTACTTATATCTAACCTAAATAAATAACCTCAACTTGTCTCCCAAACAAAATTATTATCAGATTTTTTGGCAACTAAAATTTACCTACAAAAGATGGTTAGCATTGTTGAATCATTCTAGGTATAACTTTCCTGCTTTCTCATTTTTTAAAATAATGAAACACAGAAACCTGATTACATAAGAAACTTAACCTAATTATATATTTCAGCCAGTGTCATGGTAGGTGTAATTTAAAACACCAAATCCAGCTTAAAGAATCATTTAAAAATATTAAACTAAGCAAAGCCCCTCTCTATAAGACAACAAGTTTCCCTATTGAATTCTAATTTATCAATCTTCAATACATCCTATTATAAGCAATATAATTCTTTATAATGAGAGAGTAAAACAGAAGTATTTTTACTTTTTTCTTTTTGTATCATGTGATACTCTTTTATTCTTCTGGTGAACACTTGGCATTCATGCATTGATTTTAAAATTTACAGGTGAGCCCTGCTGGTGGCTCTGTGGATAGGCCCTGGCCTGTGAACCCAAGGTTGTTGGTTCGATTCCCCAGTCAGGGCACCACGTTGCAGGCCAGGTCTCCAGACAGGTCTGTGGCTGGAGGCAGGTGAAAGGCAGCCATACATTGATGTCTCTCTCCCTCTATTCCTCCCTCCCTGCCCTTCTCTCTGAAAATAATGAATAAAATCTTTAAAAACTTATTTACAGATGACCTAGTGCTCTCAAATTTCTGACCCTATTGTTTAATACTCGCAGGTATTCTTTCCAACATTTAGCATCGAAGTATCACATGTAATTCAAACACCTAAGTTACAGAAATGCATTTCAGAGACAGGATTATCCACTGAATTATTTTATAACACCCTGTTGGCTGGCAACGAACAAGTCAGAATCAAATACAGCCTTCCAAAGGTGGAAGGGCTGGGATGGTCCCAGCTTTCTAGAATTACCTGCACAGTTCCAGTTTAACTCTTTTACCAAGAGTTAAAATGCATCTTGACTAAGAAAAATTACTGCTCAGACTTCTCTACTTGGCAAGACCACTTTGATGGAAAACTCATGTATATGAAAAATAGCAGACTGAGGCCCCTTGCCGGCCACCCAAACCATGGTGACTCAGTTCTACTCCGAGTCAAGTACACGTCCTTGAGCAATGCCGAAAGAATCAGTGATGGCAGGCTTCTGGTGGCTTCCAAACCTCTCCTCCATAGTTCCAGCCCGTGCTCTCTAATTTCCGCATGCTGCTTGATAAATCAATTTTAATAGGAAGAGCCTCAGATTCTGGCCTGCATTTGTGAAATCCTGTGAAGTAAGCTGGGGAAAGGTCAATCTTCCCACTTTGAGCTTTCTAATCAGAACCACATCCCAGCAAAGGCCTGTAAAACTCATTCAGAGGCAAAGGGAATATTGAACATTTTCAGCTGAAATTAAATATGTGGAGCAAATGTAAGTATGTGCAGAGAACAAAGGTAAAATGTATGAAAGCCAATCAAGTTTTAAATTTTCACAAAACTCTTCTCATTTTAATGTGCAGCACTCAACTTTGTACCCAGATTTGCTCTTATCAATAATATTTAGGACCTCCATATTAATCCTTCCCCAAAGAAATGAGCATGGATGTTGGAATCCTAAAACCTCGATTTATAACTCAGCTCTGTTATTAATATTTGGACCTTTATAAAATCACTTAAAGCTTCTGAGCCTTTAAATACTCATAATCAATGTAAGAATGATAATAATAATAACCTCACAAGGCTATTTTATGGATTAATGAAATAATATGGTATTTGTATGCACAGCCACTTCATAAGGATTAGTTATCTTTTTTCTGTAACATTGGAATTAATTAGTGCTGGTTACATTGTTTCATCTCCTATGATACTTTTAAAAATTCAAATCAAATAGAATTCCTTTGCCTTATTTCTTTTTTCCATATCATGTGATTTGCCATCTCTGCCAAGGGCAATTTCTTTGTAACAATCTGAATTACTGACTCCACAGAGAAAAACTGAATTGTACTGGGGGCTAAAATCTGACATTCCGTATGCATGAAACTTAACTCTATAAAGCAGAACAAGAATCTTTTCATGAACTGATGACCATAGATAGCATTTGTACATGATTAATAATCTGTCAATACCCTATCATCCATAAAAGTGTTTCTTTATAACTATATATAATATAGTTATATATTATATATATTATATATATACATATCAAGACTTTCTAATAGTAGTTATCAGATAGAAACTTCCCATTTATATTTACAGTTCAAGGGTAGAATAGATGAAAGACCAGATATGATGATTTTTATAATTTTTATATTTCAATTTGGAATACCATTTTATATGTACAGTCAAATGTACCCTTTAATGTATCACTCATGAGAACTTCCCATTAATCTCTTTATATATTTTATTTATATAAAATAATGAATTCAGTTATCTCATTTTCTAACCACAATATCATTTAATTTCAGCTCTCTCAGTCAGCCTCTCCTTAAAAATGGGTTGTTTGTTCTCACAAAACACCACAGTGTCTTTTCTCCACCTCTCAGCCCCGTGGAGGCTAACTTGCTTTTTCTCTTTGCTTATATCCCACAATCCTCCCTCTTTAGTCAACCACTGGGCAAAAATTTGAGCCTTGGTTAAATTCCATCGTCACTCTTTACCATTTAAGCCAGTCGGAGATGCTCTGCAGCTACTCTCTTTAGGCCCAATGGCACCTGCAAGTTCATTCTCCTATTCCTCTAAAAAGTATTTTAAATTTATATCACAGAGAATTGCAAACATGTACAAAATAAATCAAATATCACAATAAACCTCAATATATTTATCATCTCCCCATAACAGACACCAACCATCTACCTTTTTGCTTCCTTTAACTCTGTACATTCAGTAACTCCCTGATTCCCATTTGTTTAGGTGCAATTTCCATACATTGAAAGGTACAAATCTTAAGTTAACTCCTTATAAAGGGATGTCTATGTAATTCACATCTATATCAAGCTATATAATATTTTTAAATATATTTTTAAAGATTTTATTTATTATTTTTAGAGAGAGGGGTAGGGAGAGAGAGGGAGAGAGACATCAATGTATGGTTGCCTTTCACCTGCCTCCAGCTAAGGACCTGACTGGAGACCTGGCTTGCAACCTGGTTATGTGCCCTGGCTGGGAATCGAACCAGTGACCTTTGGGTTCACAGGCTGGTGCCTTATCCACTGTGCCACCAGCCAGGGCTAAAACATTTCTTTTTCAACAAAGAAATTCTGTCCCGGAATGTGATTGCGAAAGAGGAAATGGGGAAGAGGAACTTGAGGACTATCCCTTTCTCAGGCAGACAGACTTTTTGCATGTATCTGTTGAGGGCTCTGCCCTGCCAATTATCTCATGATAACTTGGAATCACAGAAGAAAAGATAAGAAAATTGAAGTTCAGAGGAAACAGAATAGCTTATCCAAGACCAGATAAATGGGAAGTGATCCAGGGATGATATCAACATTTGACAGAGAGTTATGCTGCATGGAATAAAACTTACTTTGTAAACAGAAACACAAGGTCCAGGGTTGGTTCATCTAACATGTGACAACATCACATGTACCACCTCCACCTGCCTCTAGAGGGAACTTCTGGTGCAATCCTGAGGCCCACTGGTCCTGGCTCCACCTGGACCAAACAGAGACCATAAAGGGTGAACAGACATCTAAACCCTTTCTTTATTAATATTGATTTCTCTTTGTCTTGTGACTTTCTCCCATTTTTTTTTTTTCTTTCTTTCTTTTTTTTTTTTTTTTTTCTCTACTAAAAGCCCTCAGGTCCAGGCTCCATCTGGACCAGTCAGGGATTATTAAGGGTGAACAGCCATCTAAACCCTTTCTTCTTATTATTATTATCGTTTTAATTTCTTTTTTCCTTTTGTATTTTTTTGTTTTGATTGGTTTGGTTTTGTATTTGTTTGTTTGTTTGTTTTTATTTTTATTTTTTCTGCTAAAAACCCACAGGCCCAGAATACAACCAGACAGCCCAAAAAAAGGACACACCAAGAACAGCAAGTGGAGAAAATCTGGGAGACGGCAACATTGAACTCCACAAATCTCCTATCACAAAAGGGTGCTCAAACAAGGCAAGGAAGCAAAGCAGGTTAACCCAAGGAAAGAACAAAAATAAATAAATAAATAAAAAGCAAGCAAGAACAGATACCCCAAACAGGGAAAAAAAGAATCAGTCCATCACCAAAAGGAAAGGAAGAATCCCCAGAACAAACACAAAATGAAACAGGCACCTGGAATATCAGATAAGGAATTCAAAAGAATGATGATAGAGAAGCTCAGTGAGCTCAGCCACATCAAAGAAAACTATAAATGACTCCAGGAGAACTACAAAGAACTCCAGGGAAATTACAAAGAACTCCAGGGAAATTACAAAGAACTCCAGGGAAGTTACAAGGAACTTAGTGAGAACTACAACAGCATGAAAAAGGACATGGAAACTATCAATAAGTGCCAGGAGGAAATGAAGAATACAATTTCTGAATTGAAGAATATAGTAGAAGTAATCAACAATAGGCTAGAGGAAGCAGAGGACCAGATCAGCGAGTTGGAGGATAATGTAGACAAATACTCCAAGACAGTACAAGAGAATAAAAAAAAGGCTGAATAAGACTGAAGAGGGGTTAAGAGAGCTGCAGGACAACATGAAACGTAACAACATCCATATCATAGGGATACCAGAAGGAGAGGAGAAACAAGGAATGGAAAACCTGTTCAAAAAAGTCATGATAGAAAATTTCCCTAACATGATGAGTGAAAACATGAATCCAGTTCAGGAAGCACAGAGGGTCCCAATGAGGATCAACCCAAACAGACCAACACCAAAGCACATTACTATTAAAATGGTGAATTTCAAAGACAAAGAGAGAATCCTAAAAGCATCAAGAGAGAAAAGACAAATAACATACAAAGGGGCTCCAATAAGGCTATCAAATGATTATTCAACAGAAACAATTCAAGCCAGAAGGGAATGGCAAAAAGTATTTCAAGTCATGTTAAACAAAGGCCTGCAACCAAGAATACTCTACCCAGCAAGGCTATCGTTCAAGATAGAAGGAGAAATAAGGAGCTTCCCAGACAAAAAAAAAAAAAAAAGA
>PVIW01012385.1:0-32340 GCA_004026585.1 Noctilio leporinus
TGGATGGAACTGGAGAGTATTATGCTTAGTGAAATAAGCCAGTCAGTGAAGGACAAATATCATATGATCTCACCCATTACGGGACAATAATGAGCAAAACTAACAACAAGCAAAACAGAACCAAGTATATGAATACAAGGAATAGGCCTTCAGTGGTCAGGGGGAAAGGGGTTTGGGGGAGGGGGGAGGCAGAGGCAAGAAAAGGGAGCAGCTTAGACAAAAACCTAGTATAAAGGAACTATGAACATAGACAACAGGTGGGATTGACTTTGGGGGGAATGACTGGGTGGGGAGGGGGACAGAGGGGATCAAAAAGGGGATGGATGTAATACAGCAATAATAAAATAAAATAAAATAATAGTAATACCAAATATTCTCAAAATCTTCAAGAAAAAGAAGAAGAGGAAGAACAGTTTCTAAGTCATGCCTTGAAGCTGGAATTATCCATATACCTAAGTCAGACAAAGTCTTCATAAGAAAACAAAAACACAAACTAATTTCCCACATGAATATAGATGAAAAACTTCTCAACAAAATAGTAGCTAACCAAACTCAGCAGCATATTATAAAGGTTATACATTTGGACCAAGTGAGATTTATCCTGAAAAAATAAGGATGATGGTTCAACAACAAAAATATCAATCAATATAATACACTACATTAACAGAATAAGAACAAAGAGCACATGATCATCTCAATTGAACAGAATAGGCAATTGACAACATCTAACAGACTTTGATAAAAATAATTAACAAAATAGGGATAAGGGGTGGATTATTTAACATGATAAAGATGTTTATGAAAAAATGTACAACTAATGTCATATACAATAATGAAAGATTGAAAATCTTCTCCTTAAGATCAGAAACAAGACAATAATGCTGACTTTCTCCACTTCTATTTTAACAACACACTGGAGGTCAATCCAGAACAATTAGGGAAGAAAAAAAAGTATAAATTGAAAAGGAGGAAATAAAACTGTATGTAGTCAGAAGTGATATCATTTTACATACGGAAAATTCTAAAGAAATTACACAAAATTTAGTAAATAGACTCTGCAAATTTGCTGGATATAATATCAATGTACAATTGTATTTCTATACACTGATATTAGATAATCTAAAAAAAAAGTAAGAAAAAATTTTACTTATAATAGCATCCCAAATAATCAAATACCTAGGAATAAATTCAACCAAAGTTGTGAACCAAATGGAAGGCCTGTATCCTAAAACTACAAACTATTACTGAAATATATTTTAAATAATCAAATGATATAGAAAAAGAAATATGTTGGAGGACTTACACTTTCCAATTTCAAAACTTAGCATAAAGCTACAATCTCAAAACAGTGTGAAACCTGCATAAGGATAAAACTATTATCCAGTGAAATAGAGCTAAGAATCCAGAAATAAATCCATGTCCATGGTTAATTGATTTTCAACAGAAATCTCAAAAAGATTCAAGGGGGAGAAAAAATAGTCTCATCAAAAAATGGGTCTGGGACAAGAGGATATCCACATACAAAGAAATGAATTGGATCCTTCATATCATATGTAAAATTAACTTAAAATGAGTCAACAACTAAAATATAAAAGATAAAATTATAAAACTCTTAGAAAAAAAAGAATAAATTTTTGTGACTTTGGATGCAAAATGCACAATCAACGAAATAAAAAAATAGACACACAGGATTTCATCCAAATAAAAACACACATAGGCCATTAAGAAAGTGGAAAAACAGTCTATAGAATGGTGGAAGCTACTTGCAGATCATATACCTGAGAAAGGTCTAACATCAAGAATATACAAAGAACTTCTGCAAATAAACTACTGAGCAACAAATAACCCATTACAAAAAATATATGCAAAGGAGCCTTGGCTGGGTGGCTCATTTGGTTGGAGTGTTGTCCCATACACCAAAAGGCTATGATTTTGACTTCTGGTCAGGTCACCTAAGTTGTGGGTTAGATCACTGGTTGAGCTGCATACAGGAGGCAATTGATTGAAGTTTCTCTCTCATATCAATGTTTTTTTCCTCTTCTTTCTCGCTCTCAAATCAGTCAATACATTAATAAATGACATATTCTTGAATAAGGATTAAAAAATATGCAAAGGACTTAAACATTTCTCCAAAGAAGATATATAATGGCCAACAAGTGCATGAAAAGATGTTCAATGTTATAATTATTAGAGAAATGCAAATCTAAACCACAATGAGATACCACTTTATACCCACCTGGAGAGGTACAAACTGAAAAAAGAAACAACAAATATTGGGGAGGATGTGGAGAAATTGGTACTTTCATATACTGTTGGTGTGAATGGTGCAGCATTATTTGGTTTTCTTCCAAAAGTTGAAAATAGAAATACCATTAGATCCAGCAATTCCACTCATAGAATATACTCAAATTGGCTGTAGTAATTAGTTTGCTAGGTGTGTGGTATCAACTCACAATGTTGTACACATTAAAAATATAAAATTTTATTTAAGTAATAAAATATTAAAAAACATAATACCTTTTGAAACTCAATTTGGAAAACTCAATTTTGAAAAATATTTGTACATGCATGTTCAGAACAGCATTGCTCACAATATCCAAAAAACGATGAAAACAACCTAAACAGTCACCAACTGCTGAATAATAAAATGTAATGTTTAAACACAATGCTTTACTTAGCCATAACAAGAAACGAAGTATTGGTGTATGCCACAACATAGATAAACCTTGAAAGAAGTCAAACTGAAAAGACTACATATCCAGAGTATGTAAACAAATGAACAGATTGCCAATTGCTTGGTGTTATAAGGAGGAAAGAATGGGGAGTAACAGTTTTTAATAAGTAAAGTGTTTCTTTTGGAGTCATGGAAGTGTTTTGCAACATTATGTAGGTGGTGGTTGTAAAACACTGAGAAGCTATTCATGCTATTAAACTGTACACTTTAAAATGTTTAATTTTATACGAAAGTAATTTCATCTTAATTAAAATGAAAAAACTTCTGGAAATATATTGATCTATCAAGATTACTAATGAATTCATAAAGCTTTATAAATATTATCTATAAAATGAAATACTACAGATATTCATTTGTTTACTCACTTGCACAACAATATTTACTCAGTATCTGCTATATGCTAAGTATTATTTTAACTTTAGGTGATATAGCCTATGTGAAAATACAGTTCTTTGGAGGAAACCAAAAATAAGTAAATAATTACATAGTAATTCAACTAGTGATAAATTTATGAGGAAAAATAAGCACAGTGAAGAAATAAAGAATGTAAAATGATTGTGTTTATGAGATAAAATGATAAAACTCAGAAAAAAATAAGGATAAATTTTTGTGACTTTGGATTATGCAAAATGCATAATCAACAAAAGAGAAAAAATAGACACACAGAATTTTATCCAAATAAAAAACATATATGTACCATAGGCCATTAGAAAGTGGAAAAACAATCTACAGAATGGTAGAAGATACAAACTTCTGTGATTGTATATATGTATCAGAAAAAAGTGAGCACAAAGTTTCGACAACATATATATTTGTTTATTTGTGAATTACATTTTCACTTTACCAACAAATCAATTGTGTTTTAGACAGCATATGGATTATATCCCCAGCACTCAGTATAAAGCCAATAATTCTATAAAATCAATATGGTAAAATAATAAACGAGCAAATGAATAGTCACCTTCAGAAAAGGCAGATGAGAGCTTGATAGAATGAAAAAGTATTTAAAAAGGAACTAAGTAAATAATCATCATATATATAGGGAGAGAGAAAGACATACCACAGAATGAAGCCCAATTGAAAAAGGATCAGAATTGTGGGGAACAGATCACAAAAGGTTTATAGCTTTACACCTGGGTTTTATTTCCAACTCTCTACTCTGCAGTGGTGTGTGGCCTTAACCCTGTAAGTGTACTCGAATAAACTGGATAATTGATACATGACCATCAGGTAGCTCAGTGCTCAGCATATCACAAATTTCATAAAAACATAGTCCTAATTGTATGTAGTTTCAAAGACCATGTAAAACCATTAGTGCCCTAGAATACATCAAGAACTGAGTTCTATGTTATGACACTGATTTATATTATTAAAGAATTATTCTGTGCCTTAACAATATGTTATTTTAAAATAGAAATGCTCCTAGGAATTATTATACTGCACTTTTAAACTTATTAATCATTTGCAGCTCAGTTTAAGGGTAAATATATTTATGATATTCATCTGGATAACACACTATGAGAAGCAGTCAGGTTTAAAAGATGAAGTTTTTTGATTCCTTATTGGAGTTGAGGGATGATAAAAACTTGGAATACCAACAATAAATTGAATTTACTTCTATAAATTGGAAAGGATAGCACCAGTTAACAGTATTAAGTTCCCTTGCATCTTGAAATTAGGCTAGAATATATATGATCTCAGAGTCTGGGGAATGTTGTTTGGATTCTGGGGACATTTTAAGTACTTTCATGTGAAATAACCAGGATGCATGCTCTCAGTTGCAGCTTTTCTTCTATCCCTGCAACTTAATGACCCCATGAATCACTAGACAGAATATAAATAATAAAACCATTTCTCCAGTGAGTTGTTAATCAGATTCCTTTATTCATCCCCCAGCATAAAATCAAGAAGTCATATTTATTCTACTCATTATGGAATCCATGGATAAGGTGGAAAATGACCTTGCAGAATGTACAATCTAGGCAACGGGCAAGAATTGCTTTCTGTCTTATCCAAGACATAAAGAATCTTGTTTCGCTTTGTTTTCCTGGGTCACAAATCAATATAATGTCTCTAAGAGTTGTTTTCTACTTATTCCACCAAATGGATAATAACCATGTATGGGGTCCAAGTAAGGGTGTTTAAAGAGAAAATTACTGCAGTGAAAGTTTTATCTCAGCAATTGTTCCCAGGGAAAATAACTATTAATTTATATGATATTAAGACCCTTACTATACATTTTCCTCATCTCTTCCAATTGACTCTTTTTTTTTCTGACTCACTTATTTGATCCTCTCAATTGTTTCATTATATTCTTTGATCAATATTGCCTGCTAACCATTCTGTAGGCCCAAATATTGAATAGTACCCATTAATTCACATTCTTGGCTGGGCCTCTCAGTTTTGTGGAAAATTAGAAACACACTTTTAATTCCTTTGTCATCTACTATTTATTTAAATTTAAATAAATTTAAATACCAATAAGAAAATAAAAATAAACAAACAAAAAGAATTACACTCCTTCCTCTTCCAGTTTTTAAACATTTGACTGAGATAATTACTTAACATTTTATCATTCATAAGATGGTAAAATGACATCTAGTAAAACTAAAGTATTAAGAAAAGATGTAGACTGCTCCATAATTTTAAAAACCCTATATGGATTTAATGCTTGTAATTCAAAGTGAGAACTTTTCAGTTTGGTAATTAAAAGCAGGCTGAGTAAGAGATGCATGCCTTTTCTTAACCAGTGGTCTCTAACCTTTTGTGATTATATATACCTATCACAAAAAAGTGAGCACAAAGTTTCAACAATATATATTGTGAATTACATTTCCACTCTATCAACAAATCAAATTTTAATTTTATATTATCTTTATTTAAATATTTAATTTTATTGGCTGGTATAGTATTTTTTAAAAATTAAAAAATAGGCCCTGGCAGATGTGGCTCAGTGGATTGGCACTGGCCAGCAAACCCAATGGTTCGATTCCCCAGTCAGGGCACATAACCAGGTTGCAAGCCAGGTCCTTAGCTGGAGGCAAGTGAAAGGCAACCATACATTAATGTCTCGCTCCCTCTCTGCCTCACTCCCTTCCCCTCTCTCTAAAACTAGTAAATAAAATCTTTAATCCCTGGCTGGTGTCACAGTAGATAAGGTGCCAGCCTGCAGACCCAAAGGTCTCTGGTTCAATTCCCCAGTCAGGGAAACATAACCAGGTCTCCAGCCAGGTCTGTAGCTGGAGGCAGGTGAAAGGCAACCATACACTGATGATTCTCTCCCTTTCTTCCTCCCTCCCTGCCTTTCTCTCTGAAAATAATTAATAAACTCTTTATATATATATATATATACAAAAAATTATATATTTATTTTGTTATATATATATATATGTATGCCTAATGGAGAAAACACTAATTTTCTATCGTTGCTTGCTAAGAATTGATTCATTAAGAAAGGAGGAAGTGAATGAAACAGTTACCTGACAGAGTAATCTAATCGGCACCATTCCACCAGTATATTGGGAGTGGGGCTGGGGATGGAAACAGCAGGGAAATTACTTTTACTAGGCGGATGCTCAGTAGAAGGAGCCAAATGACAAAGTAGAACTATGAAGTATGTGTAGCAGGACCTAAGATGGTGACCATGAAAGGGAGAAGGCACTAGTCTGGCAAAAACTTGGGGAGAGAGATTGGATGGAGAAGGCACGAACACAAGTCCGAGAAAAGCCAGGAAAGAGTTTTTAATACAAGGTGCGCATGATCAATTGGCAATAACTTTACCTCTCCTTATTTCACATGCTTCTTATTAATTTTGAAGAACTATGTTTCTAAGGTTATGATTTAACATCATTGTTTCAGATATAAAATATTAAGTTCTGAGAGCAACCATGAAATATGATATTAGAACAACCATAATTTCTAAGCTGTGTACAGGACCAACTGCTAAGGAAATTGTGGACTTCAATAACATCTCTTTACATAAAGTTTACAATGTAAACAAGGCGTATGATGCTGATCCTGATGTCTCCACACCAACAAGGAAAATGTATAAGGTGTGCAGGGATCACACAAGTCCAGATGTTGTACACAGAATCCAAGAGTTCATCAATGAAGATCCAAGAAAGTCAATGAGCTCCCTAGCAAGAGAACTGCAGATGTCAGATGCAGCAGTTCACAAGATTATTGCTAGCATTATCAGATACAGATCGTATGTTCTTACAAGAACCCAGTTTATGACACAGAAGACAAAGAAAAGGCACTTTGAAAAAGCAAGGAAATTGCTAGCAAAATTATTTTGGGAAAAAAATCCCAAAATAAAAAACACTCTGATTTTCTTCTCTGATGCAAAGAATTCTCTGCAGGACCAAATAGTCCACAGAAAAAACAACAGTTGGCTCTGTGAGAATCTTAATGAAGTCCCAATTGTCATGAAAATAAAATTTCCTGGTACAGTGATGGTATTATCTGTTGCCAGCAATGAAGGAGATATCATGTCCCTGTATTTGTTTCCACAGGCTTGAAGGTGAGTGCTGATGTTTACCTTGACTTTTTGAGAGAAGTAATTGTACCATGGATGAAGCAAGTGGCAAGTGGACATCATTTTATCTTCCAACAAGATGGTGCACCAGCACATAACACCAAAAAGGTGCAAGAATGTCTTACTGTCAATGTTCCTGAATTCTGGTCAAAGGAAATCTGGCTGCCTAGTTCACCAGAAGATGCAAATCCTTTAGACCATTATATGTGTGGCATGTGTGAGAGAAAATTTAATAAATAATCTCATTCCAGTAAAGAAGCTGTGAAAGCTAAGATTGAAAACATGATGCCCATAAATAAAGAAAAGTTAATGAAAGTGTGCTCAAGATTCCGTAATAGAATCAAGTCTATTATTGCAGCAAATGGAGACTTTTTGAACCATCTAAAAAATAATGACTGTTTATGTATCTACATATAAAAGTAAATTTATTTCAAAATATAACACTTTTGTGGTATGTTGTTTATTTTACTAAACTTAATCACACACCCCTTGTCATTTGAAATAAAGTTTACTTTTTTCTAAACCTAAGAAAATATAAAGAAACCTAAGAACTCATTATGTACCTTTTTTTGAGCATGCCCATGCCATTCCTTATCTCTGCTATGTATACTTTGCCTTTTCTCTGAAGCTCAAAGCGTCACCATGAGACTTGCAACCAGGGGAGCTATAATCAGTGGCTTTTGTAACTTCCTTCCCTGAGTCCATGCAACAGTTATGAAGCCTGCCCACTCTCTCTCCAAGAGTGTACTGTTGCTTTATGCTCTAATAAGTCTTGCCACTATTACTTAAAACTCTTTCCCTGTGAGTTTCTCTGAAATTCCTTTCCTGCAACACCACCGAAGGACCTATTAGCAGACCATGCTAGTGCACACCTGCCTTGACCCCAGTTCTTTTCTCTTCTGGTAACAAATGGATTTCATGTGTGATGTTCTATCTTTGGAATATGTTTGTATCCCAGTTAAAGCAGCTAACATTAAGATTTTCCTTATGTTTTTTAATAATCCTATTGGGAATTTGTGAAGTTACTAACTGCTGCATACATTTTTTTATTTCAAATATACTTTATTGATTATGCTATTACACTTGTCCCAATTTCTTTTCCTTTTGCTCCCCTCCACCCAGTAGCCCCCTTCCCTCAAGAAATCCCACCTATTTAGTTCATGTCCGTGGGTCATGCATATAAGTTCTTTGGCTTCACCCTTCCCTGTACTATTCCTAACACCCTTCTGTCTATTTCGAGCCTACCAATATGCTTCTTAATCCCTGCACCATTTTCCTTTTCTCCCCTTTCACCCTCCCAACTGATAAGCCTCTAAATGATCCCCATACCTAAGATTCTGATCCTCATTTGGTTGTTTGCTTAGTGCATCATCTTTTATGATTCTGTAATTTCATTAGAAAAAAATGTGAATTTACAAAATAACTGAGAAATGTGAACAGCGTATACTTTCCTTAATCTCAATCAAGCAAGCTACCCACATCGAGAATGTGTTGCATGTTTTTTTAAAATTTCTATAATATTTTAATGTAAGTTGAACAATGTTTGGTGACAAGTGTATTTTAGTTTGTTACTATATTGTTTTTTTGAATATTATTTCATATATTAAAAAGATTATATTCATTATTTTCAGAGAAAAGGGCAGGGAGGGAGGAAGAAAGGCAAAGAAATATCAATGTACGGTTGCCTTTCACCTGCCTTCAGCTATGGACCTGGCTGGAGACCTGGCTTGCCAACCTGGTTATGTGCCCTGACTGGGGAATTGAACCAACAACTTTTAAGTTCGCAGGCTGGTGTCTATTCACTGAGCCACCTGCCAAGGCCCTTATTTCATATATTTAAAATTATTTTGGGATGAAACAAATGATAATATCATTAACTCTGTATGGTCATCTGTCATTTATTTCAGCAAGAAACTCCAAAAGTCTTCCTTATATTCACTATTAAATTTAGGGAAGTAGAACATTAAATAACATGTGATTAAAATATAATACTTGTATCCAAATTCAGGATGTTTGACTTGAAATCTCATAATTATGACTTATAATAAGGATGACTAATTTAATATAGAAACTGAGATACTTTTGATAGTAAAATGAGATAAAACTTAGAAGGGGCATTTCTCAATTTGATAAAGAGTAACTATGAAAACACTAAAAGCAATATACTTTATGTTTGGAAATAAAATGTTTTCCCCTTAGGATCAGAAAAAAGGCACAGGTGTCCTATTTCTTTACTCCTATTCAACATCATATTGGAAGACCTAGCTAGTGCAATAAGGTAAGAAAAGGAAATAATAAAGTATACAGATTGAAAAAGAAGAAATAAAATTGCTTTGGTCCACAGAGTACATGATTATCCCCAGGTCCACAGAGTACATGATTATCTATGGGGAAGATACCAAATAATTTTTGAAAAACCCATTAAAATTTAAAAAGGTCAAATAGTTACATTGAACAAATTATGTGCAGGATTACATATGGAATCAAATAAGCAAGCAAACAAACAATAAATAATGAAAGAAGTAAAAAATTAAATAAATTGAGAGATTTTCCATGTACATGGTTAGAAAAATCAATATTTTTAAGATGCCAACTCTTCCTAATTAGATTAATGAATTCAACATAATCCTAATAAAAATCCTAGCAGTCTACTTTGGTAAAATCCACAGACCAAATTTAAACTTTATATGGAATGTCAAAGATGCGGAAAAAAAAAAAAAAAAAGCTAACATAAACTGAAGAATAAAGTTCTTCATGACTTAATGTAAAATTATGGTAATCAAGACAGTGTTACCTTAGCTAAAGGTAAAATACATGGATCAATAGATTAGAATCAAAAGCCCAGAATTGGACCCAGACAGATGGAGTCAACCAAGCTTTAACAAAGAAAAAATTTTAAAAAGGCATTTTTGTGTGGGGAAGGATAGTTTTGTTTTTGTTTTTGTTTTTAACAAATGGTACTGCAACAATTAGACATCTAAATGCAAAATCAATCAATTGGTCAAGACAAATTACACTTTTCTCAAATATTAACTAAAATTTGCCCACATCCTAAATATAAAACACAACACTATGAAATTTCTACAGGAAAACATAGGTGAAAATCTGTGTAAATCTGAATTTCAATCATGAGTTTTTATGAAATTTACTGTTAAGAGAATTAAATGACAACCACAGACTAAGAAAATTGTTTTAAAATACATCTGAGGAAGTATCCAAAATATATTTAAAAAGACTAAATTCAACAATAAGAAAAAGAACAACCTAATTAATAAGCAGGCTAGAGATCTGAATACATGCTTCATAATATATATATTATATGTATTGCCATATATATAACATATAATGACAAACAAGTATTTAAAAATGTTCCACATCATCCGATACTAAGGAGTTACAAACTATAAAAATAATGAGATACCACAGAACATTAATTATAATGGCTGAAATCCAAAAAGTGATGTTACCAAATATTGGTAGGGATTTAAGGCAACAGCAACTCTTGTTGCCAAATGATACTTCCATTTGAGAGTTTGGTACTTTCTTATAAAGTTAAACATATTCATAGTCTTATCATGCAGGTCAACAAAGGTACTACTTAGTGTTTACTCAAGTAATTAAAAAGCTATATTCATGCAAAAAATCCTGAAGATGAATACTTTATAGGCTTTATTTATAATTACCCCAAACTGGAAGCACACAAGATGTTCTTCAGAAGTGATTAGATAAACAAAACTATAGTACTTACAGAAAAGAAAATATTATTTAGTTATAAAAAATAACTACCATACCATAAATAAAAATAATGTAAATTGTTAAGTGGAAAGAGCCAGTCTAAAAGGATTATACACTATATGGCCCAATTTTATTACATTGTGGAAAGGCATACTGTAAAGAAAGTAAAAAGGCCAGTGTGACAGAGGTTTTGAGGGAGGGTTAGAGGGTTGAATAGATAAAGCACAGGGAAATTTTAGGGCAGTGAAGTTATTTACTATGACACTTTAATAGTGGGTATACAACTTAATACATCCTTCAAAACTCAGAATATTAGATCATAAATAGTTCATTTTAGTGCATAGCAATTCAAAAAATTATTTAGTAGATAGGGGGATCCCAGGAAGTAATGTAGAGTAAAACACAAAGGTCTGATTGCATTACAAATATAAGAGCAACTCCCTGAAATCTATGGCAAGAAAAGATGTTAAACCTAAGTAATTCTGGAAATAAGAGGAATCTATAAAATTAATGGCAAAGGAATTACACATAAACACTGTACCGTAATTGATAAATCCATTTTCCACAGGTATGTGGGTTAACAATTCTGACACTGCTATACATGTATACTGGAATTCAACATAAGCAGCCTGGTTTCTCATTGTTGGAGTGAGACTTCACAGGTAAGCTAGTGAAAGAAGTTAGAATGCTTTATATGGTAATTAATCAGAGTCAGAAACATCAGTAAACTTAAGTTTAGCTAAATATAGATAGAGACCATTGATTTTATAGAGGAATATTTATAAATATGTTTTTTTAAAGATTTTATTTATTATTTTTAGAGAGATGAGTAGGGAGAGAGGCAGAGAGGGAGAGAAACATCAATGTATGGTTGCCTTTCACATGTCTCCAGCCATGGATCTGGCTGGAGGCCTGGCTTGCAACCTGATTATGTGCCCTGGCTGGGGAATTGAACCAGTGACCTTTGGGTTCACAGGCCAGCACTTTATCCACTGTGCCACCAGCCAGGGCTGTCTTTGTTGTTCTTGTTTGCTTAGTTTGTTTTTTAGATTCAATTGTTGACAGATTTGTATTTTTTCCCATTTTATTGTTCATAGTTTTGATCTTTTTCTTAAATAACTGCCTTTAACATTTCATATAATAATAGTTTTTGTAATGATGGACTCCTTTAGCTTTTTCTTGTCTGGAAAGTTCTTTATCTGTCCTTTGATTCTAAATGATATCTTTGCCAGGTAGAGCAATCTTGGCTATAGTCCCTGCTTTCCATGACTTTGAATATTTCTTTCCAGTTCCTTTTAACATGCAAAGTTTCTTTAGAAAAATCAGTTGACAGTTTAATGGGAACTCCCTTGTAGTTAACTAACTTTTTTTTCTCTTGCTGCCTTTAAGATTCTCTCTTTATCTTTAACCTTTGGCATTTACATTATGATGTGTCTTGGAGTAGGCCTCTTTGCATCCATCTTGTTTCAGACCCTCTGGGCTTTCTGGATTTGCATATCTATTTCCTTCACCAAATTAGACAAGGGTTTTTTTTCATTATTTTTTCAAATAGATTTCCAATTTCTTGCCCTTTCTCTTCTTCTCTGCCACCCCTCTGATGCAAATGGTGGACCTCTTGAAGTTGTCACAAAGACTACTTATAATATCCTCATTTTTTTTTTATTCTCTTTTCTTTTTGTTGTTCTGAGTGGTTGTTTTTTGCTTCCTTATGTTCTATATCATTGATTTGACTCTCAGCTTCATCCACTCTACTGTAGTTTCCCTGTAAACTTTTTAAAAATATTTTATTTATTATTTTTAGAGAGAGAGGAAGGGAGAAAGGCAAAGAGGGAAGAAGACATCCATGTATGGTTGCCTTTCACCTGCCTCCAACTACAGACCTGACTGTAAACCTGGCTTGCAACCTGGTTATGTGCCCTGACTGGGGAATCAAACCAGCAACCTTTGGGTTCACAGGCCAGCACCTTATCCACTGCACCACCAGCCAGGGCTTATAAATATGTTTATATTTATGAGTTAATACACATATATGTTTCTATGCTCTGTTAGCTGACAAAGCTTAAAAGTAAGAACACCTTAATAGCAGCAAACAAACCCAATGCACATATCTTGTTTTTAATACTGTTCTTTAATTAAAGTAACCTGAGCTCCTTGGAGAAATGACTCATTATAATATAATGTGAGCCTAGTAAGATCAGAAAGGAAGGAAGTGCTAAAAACAACTGATAGTGTGATGGGAGTATGTTGAAGGGCACAGTGACCAACTTAAAGATCTCCTAATGTCCAAGACTGGAACACTTTGAGCAAAATTAATGATAATAGCAATAATAATACTGTAGCACTGGATTATAACTCAAGTATAAACTACATACCCACAAGTCCATAGTAATATACATAAGTGATTAAATAAATTTATAAGCAGGGAAAAGAGACAAATATCCTGTACCAAATAATTCTAAAAAATATATAGTCTGCTTTTACAGAGTGGAGCATACCTTCCACTGTTCCTACCAAAATTTAGGAGGTTTTCTTGAATGACTATTTTTCTGTTTGCTGAATGCAGTTAGAAAAATTAATTAAAAATTTAAATATTTTAAAAACAACTGTTACCAGTTAAATTGTTGTATCTCTGAGTAGAAGGTTTTCTGAGTATTGTATTCTGTCATTTTGGAAGTCCCTTCTACAGCAGACTTACTGTCTGAAGCTGTAAGACAGAAGACAATGGGGAATCAAGGACACAAAAACCTTTCTGATCTGATAACCAGGTAGAGTCTAAGCACTTCTAGATCCACAATTGTTATTGCTATTTCTTCTGATTAGATATTTTATCCTCTTTATCTGAATATCATTCTTATTCTTCAAGATTTCTATGACTATTTGCCTCATCCACCTAGCTAGAAGTAATACCTCTAACTTTGAACTTGTACAGAGCTTTTTTTTTTTTTTTTTGACTTTCTCATATAGTGGTACTTATTATCTAATGTTAAACATTCACTTCAATTCTTCTCATTTTCACTTAGATTCCAGAGTCCTAATTTTGTAAGTTTTGTAAATGGATATAACCATAAACCTTTAGCACCATGCCATGCTTGCACCTGAATTCGTAACTAAATGCTATCCAGTGATATAAATGGAAGAACGCTTAAGGTGAACAGAGGTACACTTCAGCATTCCAATGTTCATCTTTTTTCTTCCTGGAACTTTGGTGCTTACATGTTGAACCATAACATTACAGTTAAAAGTAAAAGCATTTGTAACAGTATTGGAGAAGAAAAACTGAAGGTGGCAGGTCTCTCATAATTTAATGAAATTGACAAACCACTCCTGAATTTTCTACTGTTTGACGTTTTTTAGTAGTGAATCTTTGCTTTCAGTTCCTGTTACTTTGGGTTTCTATTATGTTCATAAAATCTAAGGAAAATAGTCATACAGTTGTCAATAGTCATTTATGTGTGCATCTTTTCCTTGATCTGAAAATTCTTTGAAAATAGAGAAATAGCTTTTTTTTAAGAAAGATTTTATTATTGTTAGAGAGGGATGGAAGGGAAGGAGGAAGAGAGGTAGAGAAACATTAATATATGGTTGCCTTTCATGTGCCTCCAGGTGGGGACCCAGCTGGAGACCTGGCCTGCAACCCAGGCATGTGCCCTGACTGGGAATCAAACTGGTGACCCTTTAGTTCACAGACCGGCACTTAATCAACTGAGCCACACCAGCCAGGGCAGGAAATAGTTTTTATGTGTATTGTTTTTCCCCTGATTGTTCTGAAAATACTTTGAAAATATAAAATTAGCATACATATAAAAAAAACTCTATAGAATGTGTGTTAGTAGTTGTACATGGGTGTGGGTATGAAATGGAAGGAATCTGGAATTACTGATAATGTATATGAGGCTTCTTTTTGGTTTGATGAAAATATTCTCATGTCAGATTGTGGTGATGGTTATACAATTCTGTAAATATACTGTATTAAAACCAATGAATTCTACATTTTGAATGGATAGATTATGTAGTATTTGAATTATATATTGACAAATTTATTTTTTATTTTTATATTTTTAATTTCTCTTTTTATTGTTCTATTACAGATGTCTCAATTTTTCCACAATGGCTCTCCACAGCCCCCCACAATTCACACAGTCAATCCCTGCCCTATTGTCCATGTCCATAGGTCAGTCATACTATTTCCCTGACTAGACCCTTTCCTTTCTTTTCCTCCTTCTCCACCTCTCCCCTATCAGTCTGTTCCTTGTTTCCGTGCTTCTGGTTCTATTTCACTTGTTTGTTTTGTCCATTAGGTTCCTCTTATATAGATGAGACCATATTGTATTTGTCTTTCAATGCCTGGCTTATTTCACTAAGCAAAATATTCTCCAGTTCCATGCAAGCTGTGTCAAAAGGTAGGCAATCTCTTTATTTCTGCTGCATAGTATTCCATTGTGTAAATGTACCAGTTTTTTTGATCCATTCATCCACTGATGGGCACTTAGGCTGGTTCTAGCACTTGGCTATTGTAATAACCCTGCTTTGTATATAGGGGTGCATATAGGTTCTTTCAAATAGCTTTTTCAGGATTCTTTGGGTATACTGCCAACAGTGGAGTCACTGGATTAAAAAGCAGTTCCATTTTTAGTTTTTTAAGGAAACTCCATAATGTTTTCCACAATGGCTACATCAATCTGTACTCCCCACAACAATATGCTAGGGTTTTCTTTTCTTCACATCCTCACCAGAACTTGTTGTTTGTTGATTTGTTAATGATAGGCATTCTGACAGGTATGAGGTGGAACCTCATTGTGGTTTCAATCTGTATCTATCTCTTTGATGGCTAGTGACATTGGACATCCTTTCATATGCCTATGGGCAGGGGAACCACTTTTAAAATATATGATTATCTAACCACTATGCTTTATACTTGAAACAAGTACTAACTAATATTGAATGTGAACTATAACTGAAAATTAAAATTTAAAAAATTATCAAATTATGCACTATAAATACATGATTTATTTTCAAATAAATATATGATTTACTTGAATTATACTTCAAAGCAGCTTTAAAAATATTCAAACCCAAATTATATTTTAGTGTTCAGATAAAAATCAAGTTACTCTAAATGCTCCATTTTTATTTTTAGTAAATATTTAAATTTTTCATTTAACATTGTTTATTTTTTATACCTTGCCATCACCAGGATTTTATTTCCTGACTTGAAAGAACTATAAAGAGACTTGTTATAACTCGTTTTAGGAAAAGACTACAATAATTTTTTTTGAACTTTTTTTTTTAAGATTTTTTATTTCATTATTTTTAGAAAGAGGGGAAGGGAGAGAGGCAGAGAGAGAGAGAGACATCAGTGTATGGTTGCGTTTCACCTGCCTCCAGCCACAGACCAATAATTTTTGTTCAAAATTACCTTTAGGGAACCAGAAGCCAAATTAATCCAATGACACTTTACACACTGATAGAGAATCCTATATGATAGATGTCAAAAACAGTTTTTGGATGAAGATTGTTATTAACAGTATTTACCTGGAGAAAGAAATCACCCTTCAGCTTTAGTAGATACTAATGTAATTGAGTTTGGATTAAGTATTTTAGATAGTTAACGTTGATTTATAGATCTCTCCTCTATGTAGAAAGATAAGCTTATTTCTACCATAAATATTTTTAAAATTATAGTAAACTCTGAACCTATTTACAGTTTGAGTGAATATATTTTCCATTGGTTCTTTATATGAAGTAAAGAACAAATATTAGCAATAAGCAATTGGCAGAAATTTTTAACACTAATACTATATGCTTAATGACCAAAAGGAAAAAAGATAAGTATATTCATTATTCTTAGGCATAAGACCTGAGTTCTGGGAATTCTGGTATGATTTTAGCAAGCCTCATTAAATCTGCTACCTACCCAGTAACTGCTGATGTTAGTAATTGTCTGTGTCCTTCAAATATACCTTAGCCTGCTGGCAAAGCCTGGGTCTTTCAAAGATGTCTTGGCCTCCCAAAAAGAATATAATAACTTTTCTGTTTTAGTAAACCTTTTTGTTCTCAGAGCCAACTCCTCCAAATCCATGTACAGAGAGTCCTTTCAACACCTTCCCAATTAATCCCTTTTAAAAACCCCTGCCTTTCTTTTGTTTGCAGCTGACACCTCAGGGTCTCAGCCTACCTGTTGCAGCTAACCAAGTAAATCCTTTTTAAACTCATGGCCTATTCTCCTGTCACTTCTCCTCTCACTCTTGCCAGGCCTAACAATTATATGATTTAGATTAAGGAAGAAGCACAAGTAACCAATAAATATGTAAGAAAGTTCTAAATCTCAGGAATATTTTCTTAAAACAATTGTATATTATTTTCTCTTCTCTTTGATAAAAGTTGAACACACACACACATACTCTCTCTCTCTTTCTCACACACACGCACACACACATGTCATATTGGCAACAATTGAAATTATCCTTTGCTGGACTGCTACATTTTCCATTTGTTTTCTTAGTTCTGTTGCATAGCTCTCTTTTTCTTGAACTTCTCATTAGCATTATCATGGGTTGCAGCCACTGAATCATTTTTCACTAGAATGGGGGGGGGGGGTTCAATCATGAGGAAACCATGTAATAAGTCAGAAATCCAGCAACCAAATCTCCCTTATTGAGAAAATCCTTGATTCCTAAACTGAGGAACATCAGTGTTCAAAATTCTTTATTCTTTAACAGAAGTGACCTGCCAGAACATAAATGTCACTCACCTACATATATTTATAGTGTAGTCTTATTCTTTATTTCAGGCATTACGATATTTTAAAAATGAATATATAGTGCTCATTGTCTTCTGTTAAATAAAATAAAGGCCAAATGGAATTTTGGCATGAGCAAAAGACAGTGTTAAACATTTTCATTGGTTTTGCATTTTATTTACTACCATTACACAATAAGTTTTAAACACTACTTTTTGTAATGTGGTAATTTTTTCTAAGCAGTTAAAACAATATAAGATGAGTATGGATATACTATAAATATCCCTTTTGTTCAATTTCTGCTGACTAAACAAACTTTGATTTTACAAGTGAAAATATAATGAGGCTTTAGTTAAAAAGATGGAAGTTGAGATGTCAGAAAGACAGCATAAGTTCATCAAATACTATTTTTACTTAATCTTGAGGGTAAATTAATAAAAGAAGAAGAATTTTTAAATTAAAAATTAATTGCTTTGATAATTTTTAACAAATTGAACACTTGAAATCTAATGCAAGTGTTATTTTTAGTTAAAACTGGGTCTTTGTTATTAGTTTATTCTCATTCACTTGTCATCCTGTACCCAACCAGGCCCCAGTTGTATGTTGTTGTTGTTGTTGTTCTGTTTATTGTATGTACATTAAACTACAATTTAAAACTCCTGTTTTGATTAGGTATTACATAGTTTAGAGTTAATTTAATTTTTATTAACTCAAAATTATATTTTTGTGAAAATAAAGATGAAAACTCCAAGCAATTCTAAAATAAAGGTTTTTATCACATTTTTGATAAATTAGCTTAAGTAATTTTAAATATATTTTTGTGAATCTGTTAAGAAAATAGTAATAATTTATTGTTTCATGCAAAGGTCACTAACGTTCAAGTCCACAGTTACTTGTTTCCCATTAGTTCACAAAGAATGTTAAAGCTCTGAGAAATTATGGATACAAACCACATTAAGTTGGGGAAAGATTTCTTGGAAAGAGAAGAGCAAAGAAGCAGAATATAAGTATTCAGGAGTGGAAATCTGAAATGGCCACCTAGAGGGACTGTCTTTATTCCCTTTCCTATTTCCATTATCTTTACAAATATACCAATAATTATAGGCTTTTCTTAATAATGCAAAGAATGATTTCTTAAAGTTGATTAATAGAATGCTAATGGGGCAATTTTAGATGATCAATAAAAGGGAATTAAGTTTGTAGAGTACTGATCCTAAAATACTGACTCTGGAATCCAATAAGGATGATGGCATCAGAGATATTAGGAGAGTTTAAAAAATGCAAAGTCCTATTAATTAAGGAGGTCTAAGGTGAGCCAAATGAATTTATATTTTAAAAACATTTCCAGGAAGAACCATGGACATGGACAACAAGTGGGATTGACTTTGGTGATGGGGTGGGGGGAGTAGGTGGGTGGGGAAGGGGTGAGAGGGAAGGAGAAAAGGGATGGATGTAATATAACAACAATAAAATTAATTTTAGCCCTGACTGGTGCACAGTGGATAAGGCACTGGCCTGCAAACCCAGGGGTCACTGGTTTGATTCCCAGCCAGGGCACATAGCCAGGTTGCAAGCCTGGTCTCCAGCCATGTCCTTAGCTGGAGGCAGGTGAAAGGCAATCATACATCGATGTCTCTCTCCCTCTCTGCTTCTCTCCCTTTCCCTCTCTCTAAAAACTAATAAACAAATCTTTAAAAAATTAAATTAAAAATATCTTTAAAAAAACATATCCAGAGTATTCTGATATTTACTACACTATTCTTGAGCAATGTTAAGCTTTTTAAAAGTCTGTATGGATATTTAAAGATATTTTTACTTTTTCTTAAACTCATTTGACCATAAACCCCCTTCTATCAGCTTCTCAGAGGTTTTCCATTTTATAGAACACATTTTGAAAAATGCTTTCCACAGGGTTAAAAGCTAATTGATATGACTATGAGATTTGGTGAAAAATTGGGCAGTTACTAACAAATTTGAATAGAAATAGAGGTGTTCTTGTACGGATAATATTCTTTACATAGTTTAAGAACAAAAGACCCAGAGAGAGCATGAAAAGGCCAGAATGGGATTTTGTCTGTGAGGCTGTTAAAACTACTATCTCAGTTTAAAATTAGTATGAATCATTCCTTCTAGAAGCAATTTCTGTATGTAACCAATTGAGAGATTCCTCTCTTATGTAACAGGCTTAATAGGAATGACTGGGAATCTATTCTTGTCCCTACTAAGTCTGGAGTAGACTCTAACAGTAGAAGCAGATGAATTGCAAGTGCAAAGAGTGATACTGGCAAACACCTGGGACCAAAAGCAAGGAGTATTAATCACTGCCATTTTGTTTCATTAGAAAGTACTTCATGGTTTGTTGTCATTTTACTGGTCATGGCTTTGAGCTTCTTCTTTTTCTTAAACAAATCCCTTTAACATTTCATACAACAATGACTTGGTGATGATGAACTCCTTTAACTTTAACTTCTCTGGGAAGCACTTTATCTGCCCTTCCATTCTAAATGATAGCTTTGCTGGATAGAGTAATCTTGGTTGTAGGTCCTTGCTTTTCATCACTTTGAATACTTCTTGCTAGTCCTTTCTTGCCTGCAAAGTTTCTTTTGAGAAATCAGCTGATAGTCTATGGAAATTCCTTTGCAGGTAGCTCTCTTCTTTTCTCTTACTGACAACAAACTCACAACAATGAATAATCTAAAAACAAAAAGAAGCTAAGCAAACAACTAGGACAGGATCAGAATCATAGGTATGGAAATCATATGGAGGGTTACCAGTAGGGAGCAGGAAGGGGGAGAATGGGTGAAAATATACAGAGATTAAGAAGTGTAATTGATAGATACAAAATAGATAGAGGGTGTTAAGAATAGTATAGGAAATGGAGAAGCCAAAGAACTTATATGAATGACCATGGGTATGAACTAAGTGGGGGGATTGCTGGAAGGAAGGGAGGTACTGGGCAGAGGGAGGGAAAGGAGAAAAATTGGGACCACAGTAATAGCATAATCAATAAAACATACTTTAATAAAATAAAGTACTTCATGCAACACCCAATGTTCAATCATAAAAATTGGTGCAAATATTGTGAATATAACTTGACTATGAGGTAGTTAGAAGGACAGAAAATTATAGTACACATGCTAGAGATAGAGTAGTGGTCAAGTTGTTCTAGGAACTATCAAGGGAGGTAGTCTTGTTTCATTTTTCTCATTTTTTGTTAATTTGTATTATTGATACTATTACTGATGTCCCCATTTCCACCCCTTTGGTCACCTCCACCCAGCCCCCATGCCACCCTCCCCCTGGCCATCACCACACTATTGTCTGTGTTCATGAATTATGCATATATGTTCTTTAACTCCTTCCTGTTATTTCATTCAGTGGCCCCCCAACCCCTGACAGCTGTCAGTTTGTTCCATGTAGCCATACTTCTGTGTCTATTTTGTTCAACAGTTTACTTTATTCATTATATTACATATATAAGTGGTATTTATCTTTCTATGACTTTCTTATTTCACTTAGCATAATAATCTCCAGGCCCATCAATACTATGAGAAAAAGTAAAAGTTTCTTATTTTACAGTTGTATAGTATTCTATTGGGTAAACGAATCATGGCTCTTTTCTCCAGTCATCTACTGATGAGCAGTTGGGCTATTTCCAGATCTTGGCTATTGTAAATAATGCTGCTATGAAACTATTTTTTTTTAATTTGTTTGTTTCATTTTGTCACATTTTTCTTTGCTGTTCTTTCATTTTCCCTTCTTTCCTGCCTTCTTCTCTGCTCTGCTGTATTTACTCCTTTTCTTGTGTACTTTGTGTACTTGAATTATCCTTGGAGTAACTAGAAGAAAATGCACAGGTGGCTACCAGGAGGAATGGATTGCTTCGCAATGTCTCTTTCCTTTCACTATGGTTGTGCGTTCTCTATGCATTGCTGACCTGACATTTGTTCTCCTAAGACTCCACGATGCATACTTCCTCTGAGTCCTCACAATACCCTATGAAATCTGTCTTTGTATTTACAAATCTGGATTATGATGAGTGCATATATGTTCTCCAACTAGATTTTTAGTGCCTTTAACATAGGGTTTGTATGGTATAAATGGTACAATGCTTGATACATAATATATATGCTATATAATTGTTCTGAATTAGAAGACATAAATAAAATAATTAAAATAAAGAATGTGCCCTGGCTGGTGGCTCAGTGGATTGGCTCTGACCTGTGAACCCAAAAGTTGCTGATTTGATTCCCAGTAAGGCCACATAGCCACGTTGCAAACCAGGTCTTTAGCCAGTTTCCCAGCTGGAGGCAGGTGAAAGGCAAACATACATTGACATTGCTCTCCCTTTCTCCCTCCCTCTCTGCCCTTCTTTCTGGAAATAATTAATAAAATCTTAAAAAAGAAAAAAAAAAAACAAAAGAAGAAGAATGTTGTAGAGATGCTTTATCCAAATTTTTAGATTCGTACTATTTGCCCACAATCAGTTATCAATTACCAAGTGCATACTTAATAATATTTTACCAGACAGATATACCAGTGTTTCTAGACAGTGTCTCAGGGCACTAAATAAGGGGATGACCCTCTGACTCTCCTAAAATATTAGCAGCCCCTAAGGGTAACCTAATTCAAGTTGAAAGTAAAGTGCACAGAATAGACTGGTTGAAAATCCAGATATAATACCACAAAGAGTTCTGATCAGGATTAGTTAAATTCCATTTTGAATGTATCTGCTTTAACCTTAGGACCTCATACATGAAACAAGATGTGACCTAACTAGCAATCCAGAGGAAATCAACTAAGTCAATTTAATGCAATAAAATATTAATCAATTATCTGTTATGTGCAAGAAGTATAGGTGAATGTAAAGAAACCTGAGTCACAAAATTGAAATCTGGGTTAGGGAATGAAGTAACAGATTTCCAGTCTCTAAGGAGATTCATTTTTGTAAGAAAGACACATACATTTCCACAGACAACAAATAAAAAGGAGGTAAATGCCTGAAGGGTTTTAGCAGGAAGGAATGCAGCTTTGAATAACTTTCTAAGGTCATTTACCAAATCGGGGCTAGGATGGCTATTTCTTGGGAGATGTATTTAAGGCTGAGGTAACACCTTAGTTGCAATCTTTTCAATAATTGAAAGGCTAGATTTCTGAACCTGCCTTCTGGTTATGTAATCCTTGGATATTTTAGTTTTTTAAATGCCCTTCTACCAGAGACTTTGCTTCCTTTTATTAATTTAAAATTTAAAGCATTTAAAAGGAACATGCATCTTCTCATAAGGATGAAAAATTCAAATCTTCTCTAGGAAGATTATCTAGTAACAGTTCCCCATTTTAAGTGACCTCATGAATTTTTTCAGGGTAAATACAGTCACTAAAAGATGAAGTTATACAGGGTTTAACTGTGAGGAAGATGATACATGGTAAAAAAATATATCTCCCTTTTGTAATGCATATAAAGTGTCTTCCTTTGAAAAAGAAAAAAGAAAACATTGAAGATGATAAACAGACTTTAGAATTTTAAAAAATGTCCAAATGAACTCTGATTAAAAATTCATAAAATTTATACATCAACAGTCTTCAACTATCAATATTGAGAATGCCTGTCATGACATAGTCTTCATCCTTTCCCCCTTATGTTGAAGCTTTCTGTAGTATTAAATAAAATCAGATTAAATCAATTTCCAGCTGCTTATGGGAAGTTTGCACACATTGTGCCGATTTCACATTCACATATTCCTTCTCATTCTGTCACACATACTCCTGACCTTACCTCAAACCACACTGGGCAGTGAGTCCACTGCACTCATGCTGTACCTAATGGCACTATGTACTTCCCAATGATTTTATTTGTGAGTGTGGGTCCTACCCAGACTGTGAGGCAAAGTAGTTAGGAGTAGAAGAAAATATAAAAACTTGAAGAACCTTTGACACCTTCCATCACATAGGTTCAATAAACATAAGACAAGTCCATTAATTTGAATTTAACAGCTTTCCAGATATATATTAAGTCCAGGTTCTTAATTCTATGTTCTTAGAATGTGCATAGATTTTGCACATATATAACTTAAACCTTGGTCTTAGAGAGGATTTTATAAATATGATGATCCCAAAGGCAAGGGAAGTAGAATGAGAGAGAGGGAGGGAGAGAGAGAGAATGAGAATGGGACTGTATCAGACTAAAAAGCCTCTGAACAGAAAATGAAACTGTCAACAAAACAAAAAGGTAACCGGGTGTTAAGTCCAATGTGTTTTTTATATAGTTTAGAGATAAAACCTTTATCCAAGGTCTCATTGACAAAAATGTTTTCCCATATGGTTGGTTCCCTTTTCATTTTACTAATGTTTTCTTTACATTCAGAAGCTTTTTAGTTTGATGGAGCCCCAGTTATTTATTCTTTCCTTTATATCCCTTGCCCTAGGAGATATATTAGCAAAACTATTGCTGCATGGAATATCTGAAATTTTACTGCCTATGATTTCCTCAAGGACTTTTATGGTGTTATAACTTATTAAGACTTTAATCTATCTTGACTTTATTCTTGTGTATGGTGTAAGTTGGTGGCCTAGTTTTATTTTTTGACATACACCTGTCCAGACCTCCCAACACCATTTATTGAAGAGACTACTTTTACTCCATTTTATGTTCCTTGTATACCAACAATGAAATATCAGAAACAGAATTTAGGGAAAAATATCCCATTCATTATACCAACAAGAAAAATAAAATACCTAGTTATAAATTTAACCAAGAAGGTAAAAGACCTATAACTCAGAAAACTACATAATATTGAAGAAAGAAATTAAAGGATGTAAGTAAGTGGAAGAATAAACCATATTCATAGATTGGAAGGGTTAATATAATTAAAATGTCCAAATCAATCTATATATTCAATCTCCCTTAAAATACCAAGGGCCCTGGCTGGTAGCACAGTGGATAAGGTGCCGGCCTGTGAACCCAAAGGTCGCAGGTTCGATTCCCAGCCAGGGCAACATAACTAGGTTGCAAGCCAGGTCTCCAGTCAGGTCTGTGGCTGGAGGCAGGTGAAGGGCAACCATACATTGATGTCTCTCTCCCTCTCCCTTGATGTCTCTCTCCCTCTCCCTCTCTGCCTCCCTCTCTTCCCCTCTTTCTAAAAATAATAAAATAAAATATTTTAAAAAATAAAAATAAAAATAAATAAATGAAATACCGAAGGCATACATATTTCACAGAGCTAAAACAAATACTTAGAAAATTTATGTGGAATCAGAAACAATCCTAAATAGCCTCAGCAATTTTGAGAAAGAAGAACAAAGTAAGAGGAATAACAATACTGGATAGAAACTATATTATAAGCCCACTGTAATCAAGACAGTCTGGTACTGTCATAAAACAGACACATAAATCAATGGAACAGAAAAGAAAGCCCAGAAATAAACCAAAGTCTCTAAAATCAATTATTATTTGACAAAGAAAACCAGAGCATAAAACGGAGTAAAAATAGCCAGGAAGACAAACAATCCAATTAAAAAAGGGCAGAGGATCTGAGCAGAGGATCTGAACAGATACTTCTCCAAGGAGGACATACAGAGGGTCTACAGACTTATGAAACAATGTTCATCATCACTAGTCATCAGAGAGATGTAAATTAAAACCACAATGAGATACCAACTCACACCTGTAAGAATGGTCATCATTAACAAATCAACAAACAAGTTCTGGTGAACATGTGGAGAAAAGGGAACCCTAGTGCACTATTGATAGGAGTGCAGATTGGTGCAGCCACTGTGAAAAACAGTATGGAATTTCCTTAAAAAGCTAAAAAAATGAGCCCTGGCTGGTAGCACAATGAATAAGGCGCCAGCCTGCGAACCCAAAAGTCTCTGGTTCAATTCCCCAACTAGGGCACATAATGAGGTTGCAAACCAGGTCTCCAGCCAGGTCTGTAGCTGGAGGCAGGTGAAAAGCAACCATACACTGATGTCTCTCTCCCTCTCTGCTTCTCTCCCTTCCCCTCTCTATAAAAATAATAAATAAAACCTTAAAAAAAGAAAACCCTAAAAATGGAACTGCCTTTTGATCCAGTAATCCCAGTTCTGGGATTGTATCCTAAGCATCCTGAAACACCAATTCAAAAGAATCTATGTGTCCTTATATTCATAGCAGCATTATTTACAATAGCCAAGTGCTGGAAATAGCCTAATTCTCATCAGTAAATGAGTGGATCAAAAAAACTGGTACATTTACACAATGGAATACTAGGCAGCAGAAAGAAGAAACTCCTACCCTTCATGACAGCATAATAGGAACTGAAGAGTATTATGTTAAGTGACATAAGCCTTGAAGCAAAAAACAAATGCCATGTGATTTCAGCTATAAAGGGAACATAATGAACAAAACAAACAAACTAGCAAGATAGAACCAGAGGCATGGAAACAAGGAACAGACTGATAGTAACCAGAGGGGAGGGTGGTAGTGGAGAAAAACGGAAAAGGATCTTGTCAAGGAACATATAAAAAGAATCTGTGGACATGGACAACAGACTAGAAATTGACTGTGGGACTAAGGGGTGGTGAAAGAAAGCAATGGGGAAAAAATTGGGACAACTGTAATAAAACAACAATAAAAAAGAAAAGAAAAGGCAACCAACCAAATGAGAGATTATGCAAACAACACTTCCAAAAAGAATTTATACATCTCAAAAACAAAAAATAAAAACCTACAATACAACAATCTAGCCCTGGCTGGTGTGGCAAGTAAATTGAGTGCCAGCCTGTAAACCAAAGTTTCACCGGCTTGATTCCCAGTCAGGGCACATGCTTGGGTTGCTTGCTAGGTCCCCAGTTAGGGGCATATGAGAGGCAACCACACATTCCTATTTCTCTCCCTCTCTTTCTCCCTCCCTTCCCTGCTCTAAAAATAAATAAATAAAGCCTTTAAAATACAACAACAATCTAATTAAAGATAGGCAAAGGACTTAAACAGATACTCCTCCCTAGAAGATATACTGATGGGCAACAAACATATGAAAGAGATGTTCAATTTCACTAGCTATAGTAAATATAAATCAAAGTCACAATGAGATACTATCTCATAGCTATCAGAATGGGAAGTGTTAGTGAGGTATGGGAAAAAAATAATACTTGAACACTGCTGATGGAAATGTAAATTGGTAAAGCCATTATGAAAAACAGTATGGCGGTCTTCAAAATATTTAGAACAGAGCAGGATGACAGCTAACGGGGGAGGTGGAGGATTTAAGCAAAAATAAAAAAGGACTCATGGACACAGACATCAACGACAGTGTCATGATTGCTGGGAAAAGAGAGATATAAGGAGTCTCTAAATGGTAATGGGAAAAATACAATAAAGATTAAATAAAAATAAATAGATAAAAGAAATTTGAAAAAAGAACAAGTGTTTGAGTTATTTAAAAAATAATAGAGATAACATATGACCCAGAAACCAGTCTCCTGGGTATTTACTCAACAAATTTGAAAATATTTATGTATATATGTATATATATCTGCAGTGGAGATCTTCTGGTGGTAAATTCCCTTAGTTTTTGTATGTCTGGAAAAATCTTTTTTTCTCCTTCATATCTATAGAACAATTTGGTTGGCTACATTATTCTTTGCTGGTAATTTCTTTCTTTCTGTAGTTTGCATATTAGATTACACACTCTCCCAGCTGAAATAAACAAATGAAAATAAGAAAAACAAATACATAAAAATGCATAGATGTAGATACCAGTATGGTTTTTACCCAAGGGAAGGTGGATGGAGGCTAGCAAAGGGTAAAGGGGGTCAAATATGTGGTGACAGAGTAAGATTCAACTTTAGATAATGCACACAGAATGCAACATATAGATGATACATCGTAAAATTGTACACTTGAAACCTATATTTTATTAATCAATATCACTCTAATAAATTTAATTTAAAATAATAGAAAGGAGGTGTTCTGAAAAAGAGGTAAAAAAGATATAAGTACCCCTATGTTATTCATGGTAGCCAAGACACAGAAATAATCTAAGTGTCCTTCAATGGATTATTGGATAAAGAAGATGTAATATTTATATATATAATGTAATAGTACTCATCCTTATAAAAGATGAGACACTGCCATTTGTGGCAATATGGATGGATCTTAAGAATATCATGCTAAGGGAAATAAGTCAGCCAAAACAACAAGAACCATATGATTTCACTCATATGTAGCACACAAAACTGAAAGCAACAAATGAACAAACAAAACTTGTAGGCACAGATGACATTATTGTGGTTACTAGAGGGGAAGAAAAGTCAGGGGATGGTGAAAGAGGATAAAGAGGTTCAAACATATGGTGATAGATGGAGACTTGAATTTGGGTGGTGAATACACAAAGAATTAAACAGATTATGTATTATAGAATTTATACTTGAAATGCACATTATCTTATTAACCAATGTTTACCACACCAAAAATTTATTGATTTTTTAAATGATAGGTTTAATTAGAAGTTGTATGTTCTCTACTTTTCTAGAGTTAGTGCAATCTTAAGACTTGAGATTAATTCAAAATTGCACATATATATATATTTATTACAGTGTTTCTCAATGTATTAATTATTATCTATAAATTATTTGAGAATTCTCATTAGAAAAACTTGGATGCCTGAGTGCCACTTGACACTTACTAAATTAGAATATCTGGAGATGGAGCCAAGGAATTTACATTAAAAAATTTTCCTGCTATTTTAAACATACTAATAATTGGCATAAGATAAGAATCAATGGAGAAGCCAGCAACTATTAATGAACGGATTTAGGGAGAAGTAAATATAAAAAAAGGAAATAACAACTCAGGCTGAAATATCAGTAAATGAAAAATAGAAGGTCAAATACTGTTTTGTCCCTTTTTGTTTAAAAATATTTTACATTCTATGCACAACTGATAGTAAAACAGAAAAAAATGTAATCATTTTCTAATTAAAAATAAAATTAATTATAAGTTTACTTCCTTGTCCATAAAAAAATGAAGCCTAAGTTTGTTTCAACTCATTTTACATCCATGCATTTATATTGATTTGTTAAAGTTATATAATAGGAGATTACCTCCTATAAATATACAAACTCTAAATTTTACTCAATTAATTATCTATAGAATTAAATCTTCAACATTTGGATTGAAATGCTTTCTGTTATTTTGTGAAATTATTCTAATCCAATAATCTCCTCCTGGGGAAGATTCTGTTGTATCAGTTTTGCTTTGCATTCACATAAGAATTTTGTTGGCATTCTCCAAATATTTGCTTCTAAGAAAAAGAGAAAATAAAAGAATTAAACTTCCAATTTATATACATATATATATGGTAAAATATTTTATATGAAGCCAATGTAAGTTAATAAATAATTCACGTAGTCTACTGGTAATTGGCAATGTGAAATGGGAACCACATAAATGAAATGTATCTCTTTGTTATCATTTGCTCAATGTGATATATTTTATAGACACTAATAATACACAAACGGTAAAGTTTAATGATGTTTTGAATGCTGATTATACCTAAAAGATGCTTCAAGTCATATAAATATATCAGAAGTGATCACACTGTGAGCTATTTGTTGAAATAAACATTACAGGATGGCTTAAGGTCAATTTAATTAAATATATATGGAAATCTTTTTTGTAGTTGCATGTATTAGTTATTGCTCAGCCATTTAAATCTGTTTACTTTTCAAAAACTGAGTTCTAGAAAATAATAAAATGTAAGTGCATCACCAATTAGTGTCACTGTTCCTCAAAGTTAATTAACCTTTGATTCAATCAAAGGTCACATCTGCAACTTTCCATTTATTTGGGGAGTGATGCTATTTTCCCAAAACTCAGGTAGGATTTAGTATCTTCTAAATTGGTGCTTAGACATCAGAGAGAAACTCGTCATTATAGTAAAAGTAGATTAAATAGATTAATAAACTAAATGACATTTGAGAAAAGCCACTTTTTTTCTTAAATGCCTAATTTTGTTTTGAGAGCTTTCATACTATTTGAAATTTTGGAAGGCATTTTGTTATCAGCAAATTTTCCACTACTTTCATGGAAAAGTAGATAATAAATAGATAAGATAGACTACACTTTAGAAAACCTAGAGTATTTTTACTTACCTCGCTGGGCTGTGGTAAGGCATAGCTTTGTGAAATAAAGGTTGTCAGATTTCAGTTAGCAGAGCAAGAAAGTATCCTTTATTACTTGGTGAAACTGAATATTGCTGCTTCCCTGACTTGACTGGGCAGGTTGCTTGTAATGCTCAGGGTATTGTCACCCAGCTGCAGCCACAGTGACAGTCTGAATAGGAAATGGGGTCTCAAAAGATCTTTCACCAGAATGGAGATTTTACTTATTTCTGGCAACCAGATGCTACCAACTTCTCTTTCTGACAAGGTTGTTTATACTGATTTTACATGGAAAGTGGATGTTGATTCTATCTCATGTTTATTGAGAATTTTAACTCCCAGTTGAACAAATGGGCCCTCACTTAATAACAACTGAGCAACACAAAACCAACCCTGTTTTGTGATTCAAGAGAACTATTCAACTGACTCTTTCCCTATTTCATTAGGAAAGAGCCATGGCTGTGGTTGTTGAAAGTTGGTGTGAATGTGCAGGGATGAAGGAGGTAACACCGGACTGGTCTTACCTGCTCTACTCTGGAGTTAGTCTTGAAGCAGCACAGAATGTGACTCCAATGAACAGTGGAGCTGAAAGGGGATCCTTCAGTCCATAGCAGCCCCAACCCTGGGATCCCTAAACCTTGGAATAGTCTTAATCAGAAGTACTGAAATCTGATTAAATTGTATGGCTGACAACATGGTTAGTCTGAGAGGAGTCCTTCCTGGAGTGAACTCTGGGATCAGAGCTTCCAGTGTTCTCTCAGAAGAGCTCTGCAGGAGTCATTCCAAAACCTAAACAGCAACTCTATCTGTCCTCCACCAGTGGAAGACATTTTACACATAACCACAAACAAAACAGATTGAATCTGGAACTTTAGCTCTTAGCATTACTCCTTGCAGCTTTGTAGAAGCATCCTATTTCCCCAACATCCCAGCACTAGACTAAAACTGCTTCAGAAATCTGTCAGCTGCACCCTGTCCTAATGCACACTGTACGGTGAAGCAGGTGGGCCCCAGCCAGATTACCATATGTGTCATTAAACAGTGTAATTCATCTTCTTTGCCACAAGCAAGAGAAAGACACCTGACTTTTCTACATCTCTGTGTCCATCTATGAAATCGATTCTTTGCTAAAATGCGTCCTGTTATCACACAGATCTACATATTATATATGTAATCACAGAAAATAGCTCATTTCACTAAGTTAGACTATAGAGCATGTTTTAATTTCTTAGCATCATTTCTCTCACTACATATGTACATTGTAACATGTCCACAGGGGGCATTACCTTGCTTTTTCTACCTCCTACAAGTTGACTACATTTCTCATCTGGCAGTCTCTCTGTTCATTTTTTTTTTTTAAATTTTATTGTTGTTATATTACATCCATCCCCTTTTTGCTCCCCTCTGTCCCCCTCCCCCCCCCCCCATTCCCCCCAAAGTCAATTCAACCTGTTGTCCATGTCCATGGTTCCTTTATACTAGGTTCTTGTCTAAACTGCTCCCCTTTCTTGCCTCTGCCTCCCCCCCCCTCCCCCCAACCCCTTTTCCCCTGACCACTGAAGGCCTATTCCTTGTATTCATATACTTGGTTCTGTTTTGCTTGTTGTTAGTTTTGCTCATTATTGTCCCATAATGGGTGAGATCATATGATATTTGTGCTTCACTGACTGGCTTATTTCACTAAGCATAATACTCTCCAGTTCCATCCATGTTGTTGCAAACGGTACAAGTTCCTTCTTTCTTTCTGCTATATAGAATTCCATTGTGTAAATGTACCAAAGTTTTTTGAACCAATCATCCACTGATGGGCACTTAGGCTGTTTCCGGCACTTGGCTATTGTAAATAGTGCCGCTATGAACATAGGTGTGCATAGGTTCTTATGAATTGGTGCTCCAGGATTCCCTGGGTATAGTCCAAGTAGTGGAATTGCTGGATCAAAAGGCAGTTCCATTTTTAGTTTTTTAAGGAAACCCCATACTGTTTTCCACAGTGGCTGTACCAGCCTATATTCCCACCAACAGTGTACGAGGGTTCCCTTTGTCTAGCATCCTCGCCAACACTTGTTGTTTGTTGATTTGCTGATGATTGCTATTCTGACAGGTGTGAGGTGGTATCTTATTGTGGTTTAATTTGCATCTCTCTGATGACTAGTGATGTTGAGCATTCTTTCATATGCCTCTGGGCCCTTTGTATATCTTCCTCAGTGAGTTGTCTGTTCAGGTCCTTTGCCCATTTTTGAATTGGGCTGTCTGTGTCCCTGGTGTTGAGTCGCATTAGTTCTTTATATATTTTGGAGATCAGACCCTTGTCTGAGGTATCATTGGCAATTATGTTTTCCCATACAGTTGGTTCCCTTTGAATTTTGCTGATATTTTCTTTAGCTGAACAGAAACTTTTCAATTTGATATAGTCCCATTTGTTGATTCGTTCTTTGATTTCCTTTGCCCTTGGTG
>PVIW01012386.1:0-32339 GCA_004026585.1 Noctilio leporinus
GCGTTATAGCCACAGAGTGAATAGACTTTAATTCGAGAGTAGGGGAGGGTCTTGGATATTTAGGTGGATTGAGGTATGGGGGGGATTAAGAATATGAGAGGAGTAACTTTTGCAAAGGATATGTTGAGGCTTAATAGTTCATATTGCTCTCGGTATAATTCAGGTGCTTGAGATTGGCAGCAATCCCTTTCCTGATGCTACCTCTTTTTCTTGGTCAGGACTTTACAGTCTATAGTTTATATTCTAGCCGGTCTTGGCGCGTGGCAGGGCCTCTGATTGTCACAGTAGGGTTGATTCTGAGTGTCCGCCCCCAGGTAGGCTGGGCCTTCCGCAGCCTGGCTGGGTTTTAGGGCTGCCGGTGTTCTGGAGCCTGGCGGAGTTTCCTGCTCAGGACAGCCCCCAGCACTTCTGCAAGGCAGCCCGCTACTTTGCCGGTCCCTGTGACGACTGGCCCCACCCCTGCAGTTCTGGGAGGAGGCCGGGCCTGTCAGTCAACACTGTCCGGGGTCCGCCTACACTGTCCCGCCCTTCCGGGACGAGCACCCTGCCTCCAAGCCAATCAGCTCTCCGCAGAGTCTTTTACGGGGCCTCTGTGATGAGCCCCTCCCAGGCGTGGGCGGCACAGCCTTTGTCTCGGCAATGGCGGGTCTCCCGCCACAAGTTCCCGGCTTGCCGGCTCTCCGGCTCGCGTTTTGGATTTTCCCGCGGAGCCTGGGGGCCTGTGTGGCTGCGCCGGGCTGGGCCTCCCCCCTGGCAGGGGCTTCTAGCTGCTGTTTCCCCAGTGGCCCAGCAGCTCCGTTTTTCGGCCCTCTTGCCGCCCCGGCCGGTGCACTTCCCGCTCCCACGCTCCGGCTTCCCGCAGGACTCTTCTCCTCCGCCTCTAGCCGCGCGCGCCTCGAAACCTCCTCTCCCTGTTGCCGGGGTGAGTCTCTCACACAGTCCCTCCCCTGCAAGAGTTCAATTCTGCGTTCCCTACGGCGTTCGCCCTCGCCGCCCGCACTTCACTGCTGAGACTTCCAGTCGCCAGGGAGCCTGAAACTGGCCCCGGTCAAACCCTAAGTTGCCTTCTTTATATCACTTAAATGTTTTAGATTAGAGAAACATTATTATAGTCATTATTCTACAATAAAAGACAGGATTTCATTCAGATATGTGTGCTGGTTTGATGAAAGAAATAATATTAAAATACTTTGTACAGTTCTGTTGCACAAATAAATGTTCTGTGTCTTTTCCAATTATTTTGTTTACTATAATATTGATTCATTTCCATAGGTCATATCTTCTAGTAATATTTTAGAGTTAAAATAGCACTGAAAACATTAGTGAAAAATATAACTAAGTATCACTAAGAATATAGACACTCTCTTTGCTAGATATGGAAAGGGGATCATTGAGAGACTAGTTTTTAAACTGAATTCCCAACAGACATGACAAAAGTTGATGTCATTGGATTTTACTTACATGATTAGTATTTGATTTGGCATTATGGATTGCAAGTGATGGGCCTGTGTTGAATTCCTTCTATTTTCTATAATACCCATTCTTCAGTTGTTAGAATTGCTTATTTATTAGGTTCTGCTGCAAGTGTTCTGTTATATAGCATTTTAATTTTGGAAATTAAACACATCTGTTTCAAGGGCATATGACAGAGAACCTTAAAACATCAAGTTTATGCTAAGAAGAAGTAGATTCTTAAGTTGAAATTTGAAGCCAGGGTTAAGCCATTGTTTATTATGCAAATGAGTCCCATTCTTATGAGGGAGAATAACAAATTATATTGGGTTATTTAGTATCACACTGTCTCTCTTTTTCATTCATTTAATATTATCTGAACAAAGTGATGTCAGTTACATAATAGAGTTATCTTGTCAGTCTACTTGGTGATGCATGCTCCAAAGAGACATACAGTGCAGTCTAAGTAGAAAGAAGATTGACTGAGGCAAGATATTTTTCCTTTCTGAACTTTTTGATACATAAAAGTCTTGTCAGTTTTATATTTGTTACTTTCGCTTTATGACTTAGTCTTATTTTTCTCTTCTTCCTTGGAAGACATTTTGCTAAATATTCTAGTTGGAGCAGTGTTATTTTTTGCTCTAGGATAGAGACTAGGAAAGTTGCTAAGCTTCTAGTCTACTAAAAGCCCCCAAATTTTAATGTATTGTATAATTCTAATCTGTCCCATGACTGTTATCCTCAATATCATAACTGAGTTATGTCCAATACATGGTAGAACAGTGGATACTTTAAAAATATGCTGAATGATGAATCTTTGTTTACACTATCATTATATTAGAAGATGACACTTTTATTTTCACACAGAAAAGATAGACAAAATATATACCACAGATGTGTGAGATGGGCATAGAGGGGAAATAAACGAAAATCAAGTCTTTTGCTTTTAATGCTGTGAATTACTCCTGCAATTTAGACTTTCATAAATATGTGGAGAATGAACCAAAGCACTCACATTGAAAGGGGTGCTGATGGTACAGTAATGTCCACATGGCAGCTCTGACTAGTAATAAAGATGGGAGAGATGTGGAAAAATGGGCTCAAACTTACATTTGTATGAAAATGATCATAGTAACATTATTTTATATTTAAATTTTTTTATATTTTATTATTTTTCACAGACAAGGGCAGGGAGGGAGGAAGAAAGGGAGAGAAGCATAAATGTATGGTTGCCTTTCACCTGCCTCCAGCTATGGACCTGGCTGGACACCTGGCTTGCAACCTGGTTATGTGCCCTGGCTGGGAATCGAACCAGTGACCTTTGGGTTTGCAGGCTAGAACCATTTCACTGTGCCACAAGCCAGGGCTGTAGTAACATTATTTACAGTAGCCAAAAGATGGAAACAATCTAGAGGTTTATCAACCAAAGACGGATAAGTAAAATATGGTATGTAATATATGTATTATTCAGCCAAAGAAATGGATGAAATTTTGATTCATGTTACAACAGGCAGGGACTGCAAAGATTTGCTAAGTAACATAAGCCAGGTAAAAAAGGATAGAGATTGCATAATTCCACTTCTATGAAATATTTAGAATAGGCAAATTCAAAGAGACAGAGATAGATGAGAGGTTATTAGGCACTGGAGTAGAATGAATGAGAAGATGTTGCTTAATGGGTACAGATTTCTGCCCGGGATGGTGAGAAGTTTTGGAAGTAGATTGTGGAGATGGCTGTACAACATTATGAATGTAATTAATGCTACTGTATTCTACACTTAAGTTGTTTAAAAATTATAATTTAAATGTTATATATATATTGCCATTAATGTACATTATATAATTATGCCTGACTGGGTGGCTCAGTTGCTTGGAGCATCATCCTTTATATTAGAAGTTCGAAGATTCAATTCCTGGTCACAGCACATACATAGGTTGTGGGTTCAATCCGTGGTCGAGGGAGATACATATGTGAGGCAAGTAATCAATGTTTCTTTCTCACATTAATGCTTCTCTCTCTTTCTCTCCCTATCTCTCTAAAATTAATACAAAATATATATTTGCATGAGTATTTCAAAATAAAATATATAACTAACATTACTTCATTTAAATTTTAAAAAATTAGGTTCTCAAGTGTTAAAAAATGGAAATGGTAGCTCTTTTTCTCTTTGCATTCCAGTTTCAAAACCATTGTCACACATAATCAGCTTAACAGACTACTTTTCAAACCATTCTGTTTACTTTTATTTCATTATCTTTATTCCTAAAACTTCAATTTGGTATAATCCACCAATTAGTGGCTGAATACGAAGACTGCTTTAGAAATACTCTTTAACACATAACTTTACTGACCTTGAAATAGAAAATGTATTGCCCCGAGTTCTGTAATAACTAAGATAATTTTTCAGTTTCAAGATCAATACTATCTCAAGGGTCACTTTCTCCATTTGGTTTCATATCCTCATGTTGTTGATTTGAACAGGGAGTTTCCATTGATTTCAAAAGGGCTGTGTACAGAGATAGATTGTAAAAGAGCCTGGAGCCCAAATGGAAGCAGGCTAGAGACTAGAGATGATCTGGAATCCACTTTGCTGAACTCATTCCATTGGAATACAGTTATAGTAATAAGTAAACTAGTTTATTTTCTCAAATAAAAACTGTACCATTGGTCTCTTGAAGGATAATCAAAGTTTTTTAAAGCTGAAAAGATTTTCTTAAAAGAGTCAGGTTAAGCCTAACAGTTGTTAGGCCATTCCATTGTCTCTATCTAAGAGTTTCATTAAAATTATGACCAGCGAAATGCTTAATCTGTACATTATACCTATATTTCATTCACTGGACTACTCACAGCAGTCATTGAGATCCAAAAGTAAATAAACCACATGAACCTACATGGTATAGAATTTACATTGGACCACTGCAAATATATCACTGCATGGGTTTACATTATTTTTACCTATCTTAAATTTAAAAAAATGGTTACTATGTGTTCCACCTCAGCTTGTTCCTTCATGTTTTTTTTTTTTTTTTTTTTTTTTTTTTGTGGGGAGAGCTAGTTCCTTATGGGAATAAAATTTGAATAAATAAATGAGTTCAGCAAGTTGCAAGATGCAAGTTCATGCCACCTGCAAATACAGTTTTACTTCTTTTTTGACTGATGAATTTATTCTCTCTCACTGCATGAATTAAGAGTCCCCAGTTCAGTACTGGAAAACAGTGATGAGAGGAGACATCTTTGCATTGTTCCTGACATCAGAACAAGAGAATTCAGTGTTTACCAATAAGAATGATGTAAACTGTAGGTTGTTCATAGATGTCCTTTGACAAAATCAAGAAGTATCCTAGGCTATGGCCAGCCAAATAGCTCAGTTGGTGAGTGCTTTGTCTTGATGCATAAAATTTGTGGGTTTGATCCCCAGTCAGGATACATACAAGAATCAATCAATAAATGAATAAATAAGTAGAACAATAAATTCATATTCTCTCTTGATGATAAAAATAGTACCCTTCTATTTCCACTTTTCTGGAAGTGGTTATCAAGAATATATAGTAGCTTTTGCCAAATGTTTCTTCTCTGTATATTGAGATGATCATATGGTTCTTCTTATTTATCTGTTAGTATGATGAATAACATTGGTTGATTTTTGAATATTAACACATCTTTAATTCTGAAATAAGGTTCCTTTAGTCATGATGTACTATTATTGTTCTGTATTGTTGAAGTTGATTTGCTAAATCATTATGCAGGATTTTTACTTACATTTATGAGGGACATTAGTTGTTTTTTTTTTCTTGTGATAGCTTTGTCAGGTTTCTGTATCCGATTGAGGCTGACTTCGGAGAATGATCTGTGGTATTCTCTTCCTCTCAAATTTATTGGAAAAAGTTGTGTAAAATGGATGCTATTTCTTCCTTAATGTTTTAGTAGATTTCACTAGTGAGACCTACAGACCCTAAAGTTTTCTTTCTATGAAGATTTTTAGCCACAAATTTAACTCTCATACTAGTCATAGAGTTAATAGACTTGGATAATCTTTGGTTATTTCAGTTTCACAAATAATTTGTTTTTTTCACTTACATTGTCTAATTTAACTTACATTTATTTATAATATGTCCTTATATCTCAGTAGTATTTGTGGAATCAGTAGACACTCCATATCTTATTTTATATTGATAATTTGTGTATTTTCTTAATATTTTAATTATGAGTTTGGGTAAAGTTCTATCAATTTCATTGATTTCAAAACCAGCATTCTATTTAATTGATTTTTCACTTGTTTTGTTTTCTGTTGTATTGTTTTCCTCTATCATTGTTATTATGTATTTTAATTGGCTTTTTGATTAATAATTTTTCTAAAGCATTTTAAAGGGGTAACTGGGGTCACTAATGTAACATCTTTTTTTCCCTTCATCCTCTTGTAAACACTATTCTATTTTCTCTTTGTCCATTAACTTTTGAGTTATTTATATCTTTCTTTATAAAGTAGGTTTCATGTAGGAAATATAGGTTTAAGTCTTAATTTGTTTGATACTATAAATTTCTCTCCACATACTGTTTTTTCTAATGCAATAATTTTGATATATTGAGTTTACAATTCCATTCAGTTCAAAATACTTTCTAACTTATTTTTTTCTTCATTCACCCATATACAGATGTGTTGTTCAGTTTTTAATTTTAGGAAATTTCTCAGATACTTTCCCATAACTGAGTTATGGGAAATTAATTTTATACCAATATAGGTAGAAAACATACTTTGTCTGACTTCAATCACTGCAATTTTATGAAACATGTTTTATGATCCTAAAATGATTTATTTTAGAGTTTTTCTACATGCACTTAAAAATAATATGCATTTTGCTCTTGTTGGGTAGAATATTCTTCAAAGTCAATTAGGTAATTTCATAGGAATTTTAAAATATGATATTGCTATAAATTCTTTCTGTCTACTTGTTTTGTCAGCTATTGAGAGAAGTGTACTAAATTTCCTGGTTATAATATTTATATGTTTTTTCTTGAAGTCTAACAGATTCAGTTTTATGTATTTTGTTTCTCAGTTATTAGATGCATATATATTTAAGATAGTTTTGTTTTATTGATGAACTTATTCCTGTATTTGGATAAAAGTATCTTATTTTTCTGTCATAATATTATTTGTCACAAATTCTATTTTCTAGCATTCATAAAGTCACATCAACATTCCTTCATTTAGGGTCAGCTTGAGATATTTGTTTCTTTATATATTAATTTTTTATTGTGGTGAATTAAATATAACATAACATTTACCATTTTAACTATTTTTAAAAAATACAATTTGGCAGTCTTAAGTACATTCACAATGTTGCACGGCCACTACTAATCCCTGCAATCCATCTCCAGACCTTTTCATTATCTCAAACTAAAACTCTGTTCCCTTAATATTAGAATAGTATATATACTCTGTCCAGAAGGTAACCAGCCATGTTATATGAAATATAGAGACATTTATTGAAGAAAATGCAAGAAACATTGTACATAGGACAATAACACTTCTGTCCCCTTCAAAGTAGGCACCTTGGGACCTCACAATTTTTCCAATTGCCATCATCTGTCCTGTCATATTTTCCTTGATCTCATTAACAGTCTGAAATATCTTCCCTTTAAAAGGTGATTTTAGTTTTCGGAAAACCCAGAAGTCACAGGGTGCCAAATATGTGCTGCATAGGGGCTGAGTTACCTGGGAGATTTGATGTTCCAAAAACCTGTGCAAGATACAATACATGAGTGGGTACATCAAGTGTTGTGTCTATTGTCTCCACTGACTAGTACAGAGAAGTCACCATTGTTCCCAGATGTACATTCCAGTCCGCACTCTTTGGCTGCCAGATTACATCAATGCTGCACAAACCATTCTCATTATATTAACAATGGCTGGATGTTTGCTTTATATATATATACAGTATACATACACACACACACGCATATAAGGTATAGTCTGTGTATATATATAAAGTGTGTGTGTATACAAATCTATCTCTATATCTATCTATCTATCTATCTATCTATCTATCTATCTATCTATGTGTGTGTGTATATATATATATACGGTATGGTCTGTACTGAAAGTATTGAATATATATATATATTCATATATATATATATGAAGTGTTTGTGTGTGTGTACACACTCATACAAACATAAACCACACATGGCATATACTACATGAAACTCCTAATTTGGCTGGTTTTTAGATTGACTCAAATAAATCATCGCACTATTTCTGCATCATCTATGCCCAGCCTTTTGTGGATAACATTTTCTCTTGAATTTCACAGGGCACTAGCAACATGGTTTTGTTCACACAGAGTTGGAAAGTCTTTGTTTCAACTGCTACTGAGATGGTTTATAGAGGTATGTTTTATTTTGGAAGAATACAATTTATCAGAAATTATGTGCTATGATCTGAGCTCTATAAGAGGAAGTACATTCTGTTATTCACAGCTTGTCTTTCAGTTTTCTTAAATTCATTATCTCATTTTATTAACACATTCTGACCTATAATTTCCATGGACTCAGGGACTGTGTCTTTTCATGCAAATATTGTCATATTTCATGTTGTCCCAAAATACGCCCCCCCTCCCCCCAATACCCCACTCTGGAAATACTATTCTATTTTCTGTCACTATCCATTGTTTTTACCTATTTGTGTTTTTCTATATAAAGTGGGTTTTGTGTAGGTTTGTCTTACTTTTATATTTCCATGCAGTATTATAAAATCTGCCTTTCATTTGAGTGTTTATACCTCTAATTTAATATGATTGTTAATATTCTTCTATTGTAATATATCATTTTGATCATTGTTGTCCTGTGTTCTTTCTTCCTACCTTTTTTTCCCCTGTCTTCTTTTGGATTGAGTATATAATTTTATCTTACATAATTTGTTGAATCTTAAACAGAAAAATGACTTGTATTTATATTTAACTTGGAAGTTTAGTGGATTAAGGACTTGGTGCAAGTGTTAAACAAATACAGTATTAGATATTATTTTTCTTTATTTGATTCTATTGAAACTATTACTCACAGCAATGTTTAGTTTCCACTAGATCTGACTATCCATCTCAACCATAAATGTTGACGTTTCCTGGTCACTATGTATATAAATATGCATCATCATGTAACTCAAAGGGAAAGGCGCTTGTCCTCTGGTGTTACGGTCAAGTTGTGGCCTCATTGGGACCATGGATTTAGTGAATCTGCACCATTAGTACACTAACTTACCAAAACCTTTCTTAAAGCCTTGCCCTTTTCACCATTTTCTGTATTTAAAGTAGTGTAATTCCATAACTGTTCCTAATCAAATTGTTCAATACTTGATATCTGTACCAGCTTCAACAGTTGAACAAGGCCTGGGAAAAATTGAACAGCCATACCATTTGTCTCTTTCAATTCATACAGGATCTCAAGGCTTCCTGGAATTCTCCTACATTTTGCTAGTATGTTATTTATTTCCAATACCAAAGCAACTGGTTCATACTTTCTCCACACACCTCAAACTTCCAGTCCTATTCTCTGTGACTACTTACCTGCAAGGGCTAAAGACATTGTGTCACACTAAGTGATACATCAGAAAAAGTTAAAAACCATATGGTTTCTCTCATACATGAGATATAACACAGAAAGCAAAAAATAAACAAGACAAACAGAAACTCACAGACAACAGCATGGTGGTTACCAAGAGGAAGGAGGTGGGGAGTTGGTAAAGAGGTTGAAATATAGTGAAAGAAGGAGATTTGACTTTGGATGGTGAACACACAATGCAATATACAGATAAGGTATCATTGAATTTTAAACTTGAAATATGTATATTAATAACCAATAAGCTTAATTTAAAAAAAATAAAAAAATAAAGACATTGCGTTAAACTTCTTTATGAAAAATTAAAGCAATCAATCCTAAACACCTTCATTTCCCCACCAATAAATCTGCTGTGTAGTATTCCATTGTGTAAATGTACCACAGTTTTGTGATTCAGTCATCCACTGATGGGCACTTAGGCTGTTTTCAGCACTTGGCTATTGTAAATAGTGCTGCTATGAACATAGTGGGTACATAGGTTCTTACGAATTGGAGTTTCAGGGTTCTTCGAGTGTAGCCCTAGTAGTAGAATTGCTGAATTAAAAGGCAGTTCCAGTGCTCCCTTCGGCAGCACATATATTAAAATTGGAACGATACAGAGAAGATTAGCCTGGCCTCTGCGAAAGGATGACACGCAAATTCGTGAAGCGTTCCATATTTTTGGAGCATAAAGAACTTCAAAGCAAAAAACAAAAGGAAGTTACAGTAATAGTTTTCTAAGGAAACTGCATACTATTTTCCATAGTGGCAGCACAAGTCTAAATTTCCACCAGCAGTGCACCAGGGTTCCCTTTTTCCCACATTCTTGCCAACACTTGTTGTTTCTTGACTTTCTGATTATGGACATTCTGACAGGGGTGAGGTGATATCTTACTGTGGTTTTAATTTTCATCTCTCTCATGGTTAGTGATGTGGAGCATTCTTTCATATGCCTTTGGGCCCTTTGTATATCTTCCTCAGAGAGGTGTCTGTTCAGGTCCTTCATCCAATTTTTAACTGGGCTGTCTGTTTTGCTGGTGTTGAGTCACATTAGTTCCTTATATATTTCAGATATCAAACCCTTTCCTGAGGTATCATTGGCAAATATGTTTTCCCATACAGCTGCTTCCGTTTGAATTTTGCTGGTGTTTTCTTTCGTGAACAAAAACTTTTCAACTTGATATAGTCCCATTTACTTATTTGTTATTTTACTTCCTTTGCCATTGGAGAAGTATCAGTAAACATATTTCTGTGTAGGATATCTAAATTTGTACTGCCTATATTTTTCTCCAGGACCTTTATGGTAACATTGTTTATGTTTAAGTCTTTCATCCATCTTGACTTTATTCTGGTGTATGGTGTAAGTTGGTGGTCTAGTTTTATTTTTTTGCATGGTGCTGTCCAGTTCTCTCAACACCACTTGTTGAAGAGACTGTTTTCACTCCATTTGATGTTCCCTCCCTCTTTGTCAAATATTAATTGACCATAGAGTCCTGGATTTATTTCTGGGCTCTCTATTTTGTTCCATTGATCTATCTGTCTATTCTTATGCCAGTACCAAACTGTTTTGATGACAGTAGCCTTGTAGTATGGTTTGATGTCTGATATTGTGATTCCTCCTACCTTGTTCTTCTTTCTGAAGATTGCTGTTTCTCTTCATGGGATTTTGTGGCTCCATATAAATTGTTGAAGTATTTTTCCTATCTCTGTGAAGTATGCCATTGGTATTTTGATTGGGATTGCGTTGAATCTATAGATTGCTTTGGGTAGTATGGACACTTTAATGATGTTAATTCTTCCCAACCATGAACATGATATATGATTCTGTTTATTTGTATCTTCCTTAATTTCGTTCTTCATTGTTCTGTAGTTTTCTGAGTATAGGTATCTTACCTCCTTGGTTAAGTTTATTCCTAAGTAATTTATTTTTATTGTTGCTATGGTAAACAGGATTTGTTTTCTAGTTTCTATCTATGATGTTTCATTATTGGTATACAAAAATGTTTTCAATTTCTGAATATTGACTTTTTTCCTATTTTGCTAAATTTGCTTATTAGGTTGAGTAAGTTTTTGGTGAAGTCTATCGGGTTTTGTATGTACACTATCATACCATCTGCAAATAATGAGGGTTTGACTTCCTCCTTTCCAATTTGGATACCTTTGATTCCTTTTTCTTCTTTGATAGCTATGGCTAGAACTTCAAAAACAATATTGAACAGAAGTGGAGAAAGTGGACAGCCTTGTCTCATTCCTGATCTTAGGGAGGAAGCTTTTAGTTTTTGACAATTGAGTATGATGTTGGCTTCAGGTTGCTCGTATATGGCCTGTATTATGTTGAGGTATGCTCCCTCTATTCCCATTTTGCTGAGGGTTTTTATCATAAATGGTTGCTTTACTTTATCAAATGCTTTTTCAGCATTTATTGATATGATCATATGGTTTTTGTTTTTCATTTTGTTGATGTGATGTATTACATTTATTGACTTGCGAATGTTGTATCACCCTTGCATCCCTGGGATGAAACCCACATGATCATGGTGTATGATCTTTGTAATGTACTGCTGAATCTGGTTTCCCAATATTTTGTTGAGAATTTTAGTATCTATGTTCATCAGAGATATTGGCCTGTAATTTTCCTTCTTAGTTGTGTCTTGACCTGGTTTTGGGATTAGAATAATATTGGCCTCATAGAAACAGTTTGGGAGTCTTTCCTCTTCTTGGATTTTTTGGAATAGGTTGAGAAGATAGGAGTTAGTTCTTTTCATGTTTGGTAGAATTCACCTTTGTAGCCATCTGGTCCAGAGCTCTTGTGCTTTGGGAGAGTTTTTATTACTTCAGCAGTTTCACTAGTTGTTAATGGTCTGTTCAGTATTTCTGCTTCTTCTGGATTCACTTTAGGTACATTTCCAGAAATTTGTCCATTTCACCCAGGTTGTCATATAGTTGTTTGTAGTAATTTCTTGCAATCCTTTCTATTTCTAAATAATCAGTTGTGATTTATCCTCTGTCATTTCTGATTCTGTTTATTTGGGTCCTCTCTCTCTTTTTCTTAATGAGTCTGTATAAAGGCTTGTCAACTTTGTTTATATTTTCAAAGAAACAGCTCCTGGACTTATTGATTCTTTGAATTATAGTTTGAGTCTCTAAGTTATTTAATTCTGCCCTGATCTTGATGATTTCCTTTCTTCTACTTGCCCTGGACTTTGTTTGTTGTTGCTCCTCTAGTTCTTGCAGCTTCATAGTTAGGTTGTTTGTATAAGCTTCTTCTATCCTTTTTAAGTAGGCCTATATTGTTATGAGTTTCCCTCTGAGGACTGCCTTTGCTGTGTTCCATAGATTTTGGGTTGTGTTGGATTCATAGTCATTTGTTTCCAGAAACTTTTTTTATTGTATCTTTGATCTCATTGTTAACCCATTCATTACTTACAAGTATGCTATTCAGTCTCCATGAGTTAAAGTGTGTTTGGTTTTTCCCCTTGAGATTGGTTTCTAGTTTCAAGCCATTGTGATCTGAGAAGAGGCTTAGTATGATTTCAATGTTGCTATATTACTGAAGGCATGTCTTGTGACCTACCTTGTGGTCTATCTTTGAGAATGTTCCATGTTCTTTTGAAAAGAATATGTTTTTTGCTTCTTTGGGGTAAAAGATTCTGTATATATCAATTAGGTCAATTTCCTCTAGAGTGTTGTTCAATGCCACAATATCCTTTGGGGGTTTTGTTTGGAAGATCCGTCCATTCTTGATAATGGGGTATTAAAATTTCCTGCTATGAGTGTGTTGCTGTCTATATTCTTCTTGAAGTCCTCCAAGATTTTCCTTATATATTTTGGAGCTCCTATGTTGGGTGCATATATGTTTACCAGAGTTACATCTTCTTGATAGATTGTTCCCTTAAGTATTATGAAATGTCCTTCTTTATGTCTTTTAATGGCCTTAAATATAAAATCTATTTTGTCTGAAATTTGTATTGCTACTCCAGCCTTTTTTGATGTCCATTTGCTTGATATATTTTTTTCCATCCCTTCACTTTCAATCTGTGTCGATCTTTTGTTATGAGTGGGTGTCTTGAAGACAGCATATATGTGGTCATGTTTTCTTATCCTACCCTATGTCTTTTGATTGGTGCAATTAATGCATTTACTTTTAAGGTTATTATTGATTGACACTTATTTATGGACTTTTCCCCTTTTGTATCTGTGTTCCTCTCTTTCTCTCTGTTTCTTCATTTTTAAAAGCAGATCCTTTAGCATTTTTTACAGTGTTGGTTTGGTAGAGATGCATTCTTTTAGCCCTCTTTTGTCTGGGAAACTCCTTATTTCTTCTTCCATTTTGAATGTGAGCCTTGCTGGGTAGAGTATTCTTGGTTGCAGACCTTTGTTTCCCATTACTTGGAACATTTTTTTGTCATTCCCTTCTGGCTTGTATTGTTTCTGTTGAATAATTATTTGTTAATCTTGTTGGAGCCCCCTTAAATGTTATTTGATGTTTCTCTCTTGATGCTTTTATGATTCTCTCTTAATCTTTGAATTTTGTCATTTTAATTATGATGTGTCTTAAAGTGGGTCTGTGTGGATTCATCCTCTTTGGGACCTTCTGTGCTTTCCGAACTTGAGTAGCATTTTCACTCATCATGTTGGGGAAATTTTTGAATAGGTTTCCCATTCCTTGTTTATCTTCTCTTTCTGGTATCCCTATGATACAGATGTTATTGTGTTTCATGTTGTCTTGCAGCTCTTTTAAAACCTCTTCATTCTTGTTCAGCCTTTTTTCATTCTTTGCACCATCTTGGAATATTTTTCTACATTGTTTTCCAGCTTGCTAATCTGATCCTCTGCTTCCTCTAGTCTGCTGTTGATTCCTTCTACTGTATTCTTTAATTCAGTAATTGTATTCTTTTTTTTTTTTTAAGATTTCATTTTATTATTTTTAGAAAGAGGGGAAGAGAGGGAGGCAGAGAGGGAGAGAGACATCAATGTATGGTTGCTTTTCACCTGCCTCCAGCCACAGACCTGACTGGAGACCTGGCTTGCAACCTAGTTATGTTGCCCTGGCTGGGAATCGAACCTGCGACCTTTGGGTTCACAAGTAATTGTATTCTTTATTTCCTCCTGGCTCTTACTGATAGTTTCTATGTCCTTTGTAATGGTAGTGTAGTTCTCAATGAGTTCCTTGTTTCTTCCCTGGAGTTCTTCATAGTTCTCTTGGAGTTGTTTATAGTTTTCTTTGACCTGGCTGAGCTCATTGAGCTTCTCTATCATCATGATTTTGAATTCCATATCTGATAGTTTTCTTGCCTCTTTTTCACTTAGTGATCTTTCTGGGGATTCCTCCTTTTTTCATTCTTTTTTTTTTTTTTTTTGGTGAGGGACTGTTTGTTTTCCTCAGCATTTTTAGGTTTTGTTGTAATCCAGTTAGACTGTGATCAGCTGCCAGGCTAAAGAATTGCTAGGCTGGAAGGATTGATTTAGTTGTAATCCAATCAATCTGGGATCCACCACCAGGCTCAGATATTACTTGAGGTGACAGACTGATTCAGTTATAAATTAATAAATCAGCTATCAAACTCAGGCCCTGCTGGGCTAGATAGAGAGGTTCAATTGTTATCCAATGAATCAGGCACCATCTCAGGTGCTGATGGTGGGTGAATCTAGTGGGACAGGTTCAGATGCAAATCAATGAATCTGTGATCAGCTGCTAGGCTCAGGAGTCACTGGGCTATGCAGCAAGGTCCAATTATAATCCAATGAATCTGTGATTGGCCACCAGGCTCAGGAACCACTGGGCTAGACAGCAAGGTACAATTGAAATCCAAAAAATCTGTAATTAGACACTAGGCTCAGGTGGTACTGGGCTTGACTGAAAGATTCCATTGTAATCCAATGGATATGTGATCAACTGCCATGTAGGGGCCACTGGGCTAGACTGAAAGATTCCATTGTAATCCACTTAGTTTGTGATCAGCCAGCCACCAGGCCAAGAAGCCAGTGAGAGGCACAAACCAACTCAGTTGTGAACCAATGAATCCACCATCAGCCACCAGGCTCACTTGTCACTGTGCAGGGCTGACTCTCTGACCCAGCTATATGCCAGAGAGTTTGTAATCAGCTGCTAGGCCCAGGTGCTGCTGGGTGAGAAATACCTCTTCAGGTGCCAACTATTGTATCTATGCTTAGACACGGCAGGGAGGAAGAGATTTATTTAGATGTAATTCAAAGAATTGTGATCTGGTACCAGGCTCAGGGACTGTTGGGTGGGGCATATTGCTTCCAGTAGGCAGGGCTGTGAGGACCCTGGTACGACAGACACTTCGTGCCTTGCAGTGACCCCAAATTGTGGGTGATGAGTCATCACCAGGATCCCTACAGCCACCTCCCCATTTCTCTCCTCCAAGCCACTGCAGCAAATTCTCCCCCTGAGTCTCTAGTCCTCTCTGATCTCCCTCCACTGAAGCCCAGAGTAGGTGGTTGCCAGTGTACTGACGCTGTGTATCACCCTAGTAGTTGTCTGTCTCCAGCACTCTCTTAGGCTAGTAAACTCCATGGCTTTCCATTCTTCTCAGCTGGATGCTGCTCTGCTCTCCATCATGTTGCTGTAGCTGGAAATTCCCTCAACTGCTGCCTCATGTTGGGGCCCAGATAGGTCTCTTGTGTTTCTACAATTCCTACCAGTCACATTGTGATAAAGCATCCTCTTCTGTTCTGTCCATGGTTATAGGACTTCTTTCAAGCTGGCATTCTCTTGGTAATTCCAGCTGACTTTTCCTCCAAAAAAAGTAATTCCAGATATGACATGGGAGGAGATTGGTGTAGCTCCATGTACTTCCCTGCTATCTTGTTGGCTCCTAATTGATTTTTTTATTGCTGTTCTGTTATAGTTTTCCCAATTTTCCCCCATTGCTCTCCCCTCCCCCACCCACCTCCCTTGTCTCCCACAGTCAAGCCCCTCTCTGTTGTCCATATCTATGGACCATTTATACTAGTTCCTTGACTAGACCCTTCCCCTTCTTTCCCTCCTTCTTCCCTTCCCCCATTCCCTTGGTCACTGTCAGTCTGCTCCTTGTTTCTATGCCTCTGATTCTATATGGCTCATTTGTTTGATTTGTTCATGACGTTCCTCTTATAGATGAGATCATATGGTATTTATCTTTTGCTGCCTGATTATTTAATTGATTTTTTAGATAGAGAGTAAAAAGGATAGAGAAAGAGATAGAGAGATTTATTGTTCAAGTTATTTATGCATTCATTGGTTGATTTTCATATGTACCCTGACCAGAGATTGAACCCACAGCCTTAGAGTAGTGGGACAGTACTTGAACTGAGCTACCTGGCCAGTGCCTCCTTTCTGCTTTGATCATTATTAACCATGATGAAAACTCAGTGAAGCTCCACATTGCCTTTTTACTCTCCAAAATTACAATAGAAAGTACATACACTTAAGTTATTAGATTTATTCACACTTTTATTCCTCAGAAATTGCCATAATATGGCATGGGTTCATGATTTGGGGTTATAAATTACGCTCTTGTATCTACTGCCTTATAAAACAGAGCCATGAATCCATACACATTATGCATTGCTAATATCTTTCAAACAATGATGTACTTGGAGGAATAAATTCTGTTTACCTATGTTGAAAATTTTCAATAAATATTATTAATAAAATATCAGTGCTACATATTCAGGTAAATTGTGAGTCTATAGAGCTAGCTAGTTAGCTAGGTAGGTAGGTAGGTAGTTAGATAATAGGTACCTATTAGACTTAGAAAGATGTGATTATTCCAAATTGACTTCAGTGAATTATAAAACATTTCACTTGGTATTAAACTTTATTGTCCTCAGGATATTCTTTAGAATAATTTTCTCAGAGATAAAAATGATACATTTAGTTTTTATCCACATTGGTGTTAAACGGTGTCTTAGATGGCCTAATATGAAAAATTTGAATACAAAATATAAACTATTGATAGCTTTATTCTTATCATATTGAATATTGCATTTCTAGCTATAAAGTTATTAATTTATAATGTATACATTTTATTCAAATTCTTCATGTTAAGTCAACTCAGGAACAGTTGAATATACTTACTTGGGTGTAGTGTAGGCAATTTATAAGTTTTTATGATATGTATGAGGTCTGTCTCAAAAGTGTCAAGCCAACGTCAATATAATTAAAAGTTTGCATGGCCGATACTTTTGGGACAGACCTTATATGTTACAAGTGATGCTAGATAATGTTGGCCTCATTTAATAAAGTATACTAGAAAATAATTTTTTAATGGACTTTTATTTTTACATTGTTTCAATTTAATGAAAATTGTTCAAAATTATTTACAAAGATGCTGAAGGACAAATTCTGCATATGTATTTTATATAGACCTAAATTTCAAAATGTCAAGTTGTGTTAAACAGCAAAAGAACACATGAAAATCTCTAGCTGGAAAGGAAATATCAGATGATAGTATAATCTACAGCTAGGCAATGCGATGATTGAAGTCACTTAAAGTTTAAATAAAAACAGTAACATAGACATAACTGATAGTCAGTGATTTTAGCAGTATGGATAGCATGATGCTGGCAATTCTGAATAATCATAAAAGTGAAAGAGACTTTGTGAAATTGTGTTATTACACCTACCTATAAGAAATTATGTATCATTGAAGCAATCTTATTTACTTTTACTTTTTCTCTGAGAATTGTTCCCCAAATCTAGAATTTATTACAGAAAGATCTCATTACCCATGCAACTATATCTCTTACATTTTGAATCATTTTTAAATAACCATACCAAGAATTTTGGAAGAATCTCTCTTATTTAGATACAAGCTAACTTTTAGGATAAAATTTCAGGATAGTCCACTAGTACCATCTCATAAATCTTTGAACTTTTATTCTGCATTATTTCACATGTAAAAAATAAAATAAAATTATATAAAAGCAGCACAAATATGATAAGCTTTAGCAAAGGTGGTGACTGAAAACTTATGTTGTAATTTTTAGGTGACTAGAGGTGGCATAAATGAATAAATTAATCCATATTTAAAATGCCAATTCCTGATATTTAGTGGAATTAATCTATTAAATCAAATATATTAATTTCATAAATTTCATTTATGTATATGAAAGTACAGATCTCATGCCACTATAGAGAGAATATTACTCAGATATACTGCAGTCTGACTTAATTCCAAACAGTATGTCCTGATCAATGCACAGATATAAGGCTGTTATACTTGTAGTTGGGGAGAAATACCACATGTAACATCAGCTTGGGGAGTGTCATTCAGCCATTGCTGTTGAAGAATATTCTTGTGGGATAGTCAGCCAGAACAGGAAAAGTAGGAACAAATAAAAGAAGCCTCACACAGTACACACTCTTTTGTCTTTGTCTTAACTTCTTGTGTGGGTAGGATGAGATCTTAATAAACCTACTCAACCTGTTCATTCAATTCCATTCCCCAAAGTTTATCTCCATTTGAACTGGGTAATCTTCCAATGTGATGAATTTCAGGTTCAGGAACTTCGAATATTTTAGAGAAGATCCTGGATGGAATATACTAATAGATAATGGCTTTCCTAATCTCTATTCTTCACTAGTTTTCTTTGCATCCCCAGCAGACAACTGAGTGTAAAAATCATTGTCTAGCTCTACAAATAAATGTCCATTAAGAGCATACAAGGCAAAAGCCAAGGAAGGGTAGTTAAAACATTATGAGAATATATCCACATCCCCTTAGGATAAAAAAGAAAGAAGAAAAACATCACTGGATATTTATTTTTAAAACTATAGCAAAAAAATAAAGCAAGTAATATGGCACACAACAACCAGAGAAAGAAAATACTAAGTGATATGTACTATTAGAAAAAAGTTAAAACAACTTTTACAGCTTTTCTAGGCAGTTATAAAATTATGAGCTTATTTTATTTTAAAAATAAACCAAAATTAAACATATGAACTATTAGAATTATGAAAATAAGCTAAAACATGAAGTTAAAGACCAAATGAAAATATTAGTTAGCAGAATCAATGATGATGCTAAAGCTTAAGCAAAAATTTGGAATAAAGAAAAGATTCTAAAAGCTTTGAGAGAGATGGAGGAGGAGGAACCAATGCTCCTTACAAAGAATTAAAAAGCAGAATATTCTATCAAAGAGCAAAGCCTTTGAACTATGAGGACAATTGTCAGATGTTGCACCTCATCACTACATTTCAAACTTCCTGTAATATAATTTTGGCAGAGAACTTAATTTCTATGATCAATTTTATTGTTAATAAACTATCTTACTTTCAGGTTCTCAGAAGTACAATATAACCCAATATGCAAATTTCAATATCTCATTTGATTTAAAGTGCTCCCAACTCTCCGGTTCCTATGGGACCTTCAGTTTCTTCTTCAGGTAAGGCCAGGTCTAGGCCCTGAACTTATAGGAGGATATGCCAGCTGAGCTTCTTTCTCTTCACTCCACTTGTACTATTTCATCAGGTCCCCTGATCGATCAGCTAGGGCACAGGAGGGGAGGAGAAATAGGCCATAGTTGTGCATCCAAGATTAGTGGTAGGAGTACCATCTAATGACTCCAATATCCCCCCTTGCACACCCCAAATATACTTTCTCTTATGAAAGGACACTGGCTTTCCTTATGCCAGTTGGCAGACACATTTATAGAGAAATTCTCATAACACCCTGTTCAGGATACCCTTCTGCAGAGCCTTTGGGGAAAAAGTTTGCATCTTTGCAAAACCAGAGGCTGAAAATATAGGACACATCCACCTCAGCCCTCTACACTTCCCATTCGGACCTGACAGGAGGTCCTCAGACTTCCTTCTCTGCACCTGTGTGATCTGCTGCACTTAGATCAAGGTAAAGGTGACATGGGCATGGCAGGAAATCTTCAAAGGAATCCTCCCTTTTTGGAAAATACTATTTCACCATTTTGCAAACTTATATTTAACATAAAACTGGGTGATCACCTGGCAGGGTTGCCACACCTATTTTGAGTTTCATTTTTTCTGTTTTGCAGGTCTGGCAAAGATGGCAAAGATGGCATAGTACTATTCTTTAGGACTTTTTATTCCCTATTTTGGGCCTCATTCATGTAGGACAAAACAAATTTTAGAGTGTTATGAATAATTGAGTTTGGTTAAGTTAGAAATGGATACCTTTTTGGTCAATCAAACTAGAATTTGTAGCAACCATTATAGGGGCAGGGGCAAGTGGAGAGCATTCATAAGGCCAGGTGTTCCCTGCTCAAGTGCAGGTGACATAATAACCTGAGAGGGGTGTCCTAGAATGTGAAACATGACCCTTTGTTGCCCAATGACTTTTCTTTTTCTTTTTCTTTTTTTTTAAATATTTTATTTCATTATTTTTAGAAAGATGTGAAGGGAGAGAGGCAGAGAGGGAGAGAGACATCAATGTATGGTTGCTTTTCACCTGCCTCCAGCCACAGACTGGAGACCTGGTTTGCAACCTTGTTATGTGTCCTGGCTGGGGAATCAAACCTGCGACCTTTGGGTTTGCAGGCCGGCGCCTTATCCACTGTGCTACCAGCCAGGGCCCTATGACTTTTCTCAGAGTTGTCTGATTATAACCTGTGCAACAAACTGCTAAGGGGATTTTAACAAAGATGAGGCAGCCCTCATGAAGGAATACCCAATGCTTGTGCTTCAAGTCCCAAGAGTAAAGATGTCCTTTTTCAGGAAAAAATAAGAATGATTTCTTCATTAAATTGTGTTCTAGTTCCCATTTTATGACTGAGGCAAAAAAAAAAAAAAAAAAAATGTCCAAAAAGATATAGGCTCTACCACTTGTGCTGTCATGGCTGGATATGAATGACTGCAGCCATGTCCAAGTTACTTATTCATTTACATGGAACATGTAGATGATTTTAATTCTATAAGAATTTCCCAAAATGAAAAAAAAAATGATCCAAACTTCTCTAGTATAGAAACATATTAAGCCACAAGTTCATAGCAAGAAATTAATAGGGTGCTGATGTGAGTGGTAGTTAATGCTAATGTCCTGGGGCTGCACTCTGGCTGACTCTCCTTCAGGTGCCATGTCTGGGCTTCTCCCTGTCCAGGAGCCTGGTTTTTGAGGTGCTGCTGTGCTGCAATGCCCATCACATGGTGCTGGTTTTCAAGGATACAGAAAGGAAGATGACATGTGGTGCTGAGATTCCCTATTGATTATTCACACCGTAGGGTCAACTTAGCAGCATCCACTTGAAATGTTTTGTTCAGTTTCAAGCCTAGGATTCAAATAGCTTTTTTGTGCATGTGAAGGTACTAATCAGTAGGACTGAGGAGACTGGCTGTATACAGATTTTGGCTTCACTATTATTGATGTACATAAGCAGATGAGTTATACAAATATCCTAGGCCTCAGATTTCTCATCTGAAGGTACCAATAATAAGATTAATAGTAACAGTCACCAATGTTTACTCCCCATAATTCCCACAGCTGAAGAGAAGCTTCTGAGAAGGAAATTTTAATTCTAATCAAGATGTAATGTGGAGACACAATATCAGGGAGAGAAACTGTATGTCATACTATAGTTGATATCAGAGATGGCTCATGGGATGTGTCATGTGGCACAAAAACATATTGGAACCCCCATGCTGTGGACCCCACAGGTTTTGGAGAAATCATAGCTGCTCTCAGTAGATATGGGCTTGAAGGTGGAAGCTCTTTACAAGTGAGATATGGTTTTGTCTATTCCTTTGAGCACAGGTAGTGACAATTTGGTGTGAATCTTTAAAACAAGTAAATAAGGATTTGCTCTTCAAAGCAGATAAAAGTACCTTTCTTTGGACAAGGCATTACCTCTCCTGCTGATTTAAGAGTTGTCTTTCACATCTCCAGGGAGTCAGACTCTTTACATGGAATCCTCAGGAAGTGAACACATAGTAGCTATTATAATATGTCAGATAAACTGGACATTGGTGGACTTAAATGGACAGAGCTTTTAATTATTTCCCAGTTTATTATACTTCTTTATCCAGATATGTATAATTTTATTATGTTTGACTTTGGTTTACAATAGTAGGTGTATGAAATTTTGACTGTGGAACTGTTAAAAATAGACTAGATCACAAATCCTGGTCACTGTTTTTTTTTTAATGACATGCATGATGAAAAACAAATTTTAGAGGAAAGTGAACACAGATATTTGAAACACAGCTCACCTCTCCCTGTCATTTTTTAATTAACATCACTATGATTTCAGAAATTCAGTGGATGTGTGATACTATAAAAAAATAAAGCTGATTTGAGAGTCCTATTTTATGAGTGAAATTTATATTTTTGGCCTAATTAAAATTTAACCCATTTTTCATACTTTTAATAAGGTCTTAATGTTGATATACTTTGAACCTAGAAATTATATATTCTGAAAAAGTCTCATGGGGAAAAAATAATAAAGTGAAGTAAATACAAACAATTGAAAAGCAAAAATAATACCTATACAAATGGTTTTTGACTTTTTAATTCAGAATAGAAGGTGGAATAAGAAAGCAAAAGATATAGATCTTGGTGGCCTGGTTAAATAGAAAAGAAAGGAAAACTGAAATACTAACATATCTGTTGTAAATGGTTAAATTAAAAAGATGGGCTTATTTTTCTATTACAGAAATGTGAAGGTTGTTTGAGATACAAATAAGTTTATCTCTGGAGAAAAGGCATGGTATGTGATGTCTGAGGGACCTTAGGTTCAGAAAATGATTGAGACACCCTCACATGACACACAAGAAAAAATGATATCAATCCCTCTGTTGAGTGAGGAATCTACACTGGTGTTTACACTATAATTTGGACAGGAGTGAGGAGAGTTTTCCTATTAGAACACAGAAAATGCTTTATGCAGTATGAGATGAGAATTGAGGTGATACACAGGTATAGCAGGAAAGAGAAGAAGAACATGGCATGTTCCTTATGTGAACATGTCTGAGAATCTGACTGAGTTGGGAGCCTAAGGAAAGTGATAATTGAAAAGAGAAAAACAAAAGAGAGATAAGTGGGAGAACAATAAACATAGTCCAGATACATGTTAGATGGTGGGTTCAGGAACTGGAATCAACTGCCTATAATAATTCCACACATGTAGATGAGGTTAAAGTGGATCTGTTTGAAGAATAGATCTCCTTTTTTTTCCCCTCAGACCCAGAAATCATTGAATTCTTATCTCACTAGTGTAGAATTCTTCATGAAAGGAAAGTGTATTCAGAAAGCAAAAAATGTGAGTTTTAAATAAATTGGACATAAATGGTAGAAACATTTAATGAAGGGAGTGAGGTTGATTGGTATCAGGGTAAAATAATGGACACCATTTTAATAGGTTAAAAATATTAAAACTCAGCCACCCCTTCTTGAGTAGAGTAGGGAATATGATCAGCTTGTGGAAAAATTGTGTGATCTGATAGCGTCATCAGAGTTACAGACATTGAAGGAAGTGTTTTTGAACTCCTTATTTGTGTGTCTCATTTTGTTGTATTGGTGAACATTTTCTGAACAATAATTAATAGTAGTTATAGCAGACTGAGGGTAAAGAACAGGAGGGCTGATACTTTGATCCCTTTCTTTGAGCCCCTAAGCATACGACCCAGCAGAGCCTGTCAGGACTTCCCAGGTAGGGCACTAAAGTAACAAGTGGGTGTTGTTTGCAGTGGCTTCATCTGTGACGATTTGTTAGGCTACCAATGGAAAACTAATATAGTAGGTACATAGTTTCACAGATAAGCAATAAAGTTCATTTTAATTTAAATAGAGGTAGTCTAGTAAACAAAACTGTAGAATGCTTCTAGAAAACCTAATTTTCCCCTTGAATGACTCTAGATTTTTACTTTAGAGATAAGTAAAAACTTGTATTTGAATCTGCACATTATATTACATTAAGTTTTAGTTTAAAATATTGGAATGGAGTCATTGTATATGAGAAAAATAGTTCAAGCAAAGGGGACCTTACACATCCTGCTCTTTAAGGATTACTTAACATATATGTGAAGGGATACTACTCTCCAGAGGATAGAAGTTATGTTTGTGGAAAGCATTGTGCAGTTTTGGTGTTTACTAGTCACCAAAGCATATTATGTTTAATACAAATAATGTTCAGGAGATGTCCATCAAAGAGCCCTGCTATGCAAACATGCTTTATTTTGAGAATCAAAATACTTAGGTGTAATATGAAATAAAATATTAAATAAAAACATTTATATAATTTAAAATGTATTCTATTTACTAGTGTCTTGCTTACCAGATGAGTCTATGTATTTGCATGAGAAAATTGCCATAATATTGCTATTGAAATATTTTAAAAATATGGAATTAGCCTAGAAGTCAAAGGAGGAAATTCAGCTGCTACCAGAGTTGCTGCTGAAGGCAAAGCACAGACAAAAAGAGGCAAAGAGAGGCAGACACCTTTCTCTTGCCATGTAATTGGGAAGCACCCACTGCATCCAGCCGAAAACCTGATTTACTATAGCCAGTGAGTATCAGGTGAATTACGATAATGAGCAGGTAAAGGCAAGAAATAAATTTAAGAAAAAACATGTCACATTTGGAACAAGCAGCTAATCAGCTGTGGCCAATTGCTTTCAGGAAACCAGTTAATTCCCATTTTAAACAAAGTATTGCTGATAAAATAGTGACACAGAAGTATTTTATGTATATATATATATATATATATATATATATATATATATATAATGACTGAAACAGCATTAAATATATAATCATTTGCATTATTAAAATTACACATAATTGTAGAAATTTGGAGACACTTTAAAGAGATATTTGCTTCCCCATTCAGTGAAAGAGAAATTCACACATTGTGTCCAAACATTTTGAGAAAATATATGCCAATTTTATAATAAATGGTACACAGTCTTACATGTGGGATTGTAACAATCTCCATACAGAATGCACATACATTGCAATTCAGGAGAATTATAAATTGAGTTAAAATCTATATTAGCTCACACAGAGCTGCCATCAGTGCCACTCAGGAAAGAGCTGACCCTTTCCTGCTTGGTCCCTTGTATGAAACAGAAGCTAATTCATCAGAAACTTTACATTAGTGAAAATAATCTGGGGCATAACAAGATGTGTGGCACAGAGGCAGGAAAAACCATCTTCCCTGAAGGCTGAACACCACATCCCAGAGGGTATCCCAGGGATCCCACCCTCCTGATCTCACTAGCGGTTCCCATTCAGAGGTAGGTGAAAGGGTACATGCAGTGTTGTTGGACATTAGATGAACCACCACTGGGCCTTGTGCTGATAAAAAAACAGCAGGACAGAACAGTGGGGACCAGCCAATCCTGAAGGAGACAGCCACAGACTGTGGATCACTTGTAGCCTCAAACAGGCAGCCTAAAGCTAGACTGGGATACCAGCTGACATCACGGATGGATGCTGAAGAAGAAAACAGTAGGCAACAAACACTAGACTCTGCTGAGATGAATTCTGCCTGCCTTATCCTTTTCATTATTTGTGTTGCTTTTTCTTATGCACAGCTTTTAAACATTGCTTTTTTGTCTTCAATTTTGTTCGTATTAGTTCATTAATTTAATATATATTTCTTATTTTAATTTTAATTTTAACCCCAATCTTATATTTTACTGTTGCCTTCTCTTACTCCATTTTCCTTCATTCTTGTCTTTCCTATTTTCATTTTAAATTTATTTTTTCCCTTTCTAAACCTTGTTTCTATTCCTCACTCTTACTATTTCTCCTCCCCTCATCCTCTCAAAGCCACCTTTCTTTCCATTAGTCATCTCACATTCTTTTTTTTTCTTTCTTATACTATCCTTATTGTTACTCCACATTTATTACCTTGGTTATCATTAAGATTGGCATTGTTGAATTTCTTAAATTCTATCCCTAGGTGTTAACTATTTACTTTTATTTTATTTATTTTATTTAAAAAATTAATTTATTATTGTTGTATTACAATTGTTTCATTTTTCCCTCATAGTTCTCCCCTGTCTCCCCTCACCTCTCCCACAGTCCAACCCCAACCTCATTGTCCAGGTCTATGAGTTTTTCACCTTAGCTCCTCAACTAAATCCTTCCTCTTCCCTTCCCACATCACCTCTGGTCACCATCATTCTGATCCTTTTTTCCATGTCTCTGGTTCCATTCTGCTCGTATTTTTTGTTTGTTTGTTTGGTAGTTTCCAGTATTAAGTGAGATCATATGGTAATTGTCTTTTGCCTCCTGGCATATTTCACTTAGCATAATACTTCCAGTTCCAACCATGCTATTGCAAAAGATAGGAGCTCCTTCTTTCTTTCTGCTATATGTATTGTATTCCATTGTAAATATACTACAGTTTTTTGATCCATTCATCCACTTATAGTCACTTAGGCTGTTTCCAACACTTCATTATTATGAATAGTGTTGCTATGAATATAGGTATGCATAGACTCTTCTGAATTGGTGTTTCAGGATTCTTTGGGTATAGACCTCACAGTGAAATGGCTGGGTTAAAAGGCAATTCCATTTTTAGATTTTTGAGGAAATTCCATGCTGTTTTCCATAGTGGCTGCACCAGTCTGCATTCCCACTAGCAGTGCTCTACAGGATCTGTTTTCTCCACATCCTTGCTAGTACATGTTGTTTGTTGATTTGTTAATGATGGCCATTCTGACAGGTATATTGTTATTTATTTTCCTTTTCTATTTTTTTTAAAAGATTTTATTCACCATTTTGAGAGAGAGGAGTAGGGAGAGAGGCAGAGAGTGAGAGAGACATATCAATGTATAGTTGCCTTTCAACTGCTTCCACCTAAGGACCTGGCTGGAGACCTGGCTTGCAACCTGATTATGTGCCCTGGCTGGGGAATCCAATCAGTGACTTTTGGGTTCTCAGGCCGGCACCTTATCCACTGTGCCACCAGCCAGGGCATCTTTTTCTTTTTGAATTTTTATTGTTGTTGTATAGCATTTATCTTATTTTCCCACACTGCTCCCACCTGCCCCACCCTCTCTCTCCCCCATCCCACAATCTCACATGTTGTCCATATCCATGGGTCATCCATGTTAGTTCCTCATTTAAACTGTTCCCCTTCTTTACCTCTTTCTGCCCCTACCCTTCTTACAGCACACTGAAAGTCTATTTTTGTTTCCATGCCTCTGGTTCTGTTTTGCTTGTTTGTTATTTTCATTTGTCTCCTGCATTGGGTGAAATCATATGGTATTTATCTTTTGCTGACTGACTTATTTCACTAAGCATAATATTCTCCATTTCCATCCATGTTGTTGTAAAAGACAGGAGTTCCTTCTTTCTTTCTGCTATGTAGTATTCTGTTGTGTAAATGTACCAGTTTTTTTTTAATTTATTTTTATTGTTGTTATATTATATCCATCCCTTTTTTCCTCCACTCTGTCCCCTTCCCCACCCACCCACTCCTCCCCAAAGTCAATCCCACTTGTTGTCTGTGTCCATGGTTCTTTCATGCTAGTTGCTTGACTAAACTGCTCTCCTGCTTTGCCTCCTCCTCCCCCCTCCCCCCTCCCTTCTGCCCACTGAAGGTCTATTCATTGTATTCATGTATCTGGTTCTATTTTACTTGTTTGTTTGTTTTGTTCATTATTGCCCTGTAATGGGTGAGATCATATGGTATTTGTCTTGTACTGACTGGCTTATTTCACTAAACATAATACTTTCCAGTTCCATCCATGTTGTTGCAAAGGGTAGGAGTACCTCCTTTCTTTCTGCTGTGTAGTATTCCACTGTGTAACTGTACTAAAGTTATTTTATCCAATAATCCACTGATGAGCACTTAGGCTGTTTCCAGCACTTGGCTATTGTAAATAGTGCTGCTATGAACGTAGGGGTGCTTAGGTTCTTCTGAATTGGTGTTTCAGGGTTCTCCGAGTATAGTCCTAGCAATAGAAATGCTGGGTCAAAAGATAGTTCCATTTATAATTTTTTGAGAACATTTCATACTGTTTTCCATAGTGGCTGCACCAGTCTGCATAATCAACAACAATGCATCCCCACATCCTCACCAGCACTAGTTGTTTGCTGATTTGTTGATGATGGTCATTCTGAGAGGTATGAGGTGGTATCTCATTGTGGCTTTAATTTGCATTTCTTTTATGGCTAATGATGTTGAGCATTCTTTCATATGCCTATAGACCCTTCGTATGTCTTCAGAGAGCTATCTGTTCAGGTCTTTTCCCATTTATTAATTGGCCTATCTGTCCCCTGGTGTTGAGTTGTACAAGTTCTTTACATTTTTTGGAGTCCAAACCCTGTCTGAAGTACCATTGGCAAATATATTTTCCCCTACAGTTCATTCCTTTTTAATTTTTCTGATATTTTCTTATTTATTTATTTAAAAGATTTTATTTCATTATTTTTTAGAAAGAGGGGAAGGGAGAGAGGCAGAGAGGGAAAGAGACATCAATGTATGGTTGCTTTCACCTGCCTCCAGCCACAGACTTGATTGGAGACCTGGTTTGCAACCTTGTTATGTGCCCTGGTTGGGGAATCGAACCTGAGGCTGATATTTTCTTTAGCTGAGCAAAACCTTTTCAGTTTGATGTAGTTCCACTTGTTTATTTATTTGTTTATTTCCTTTAGCCTTGGAGAAATATCAGTGAAAATACTGCTGCACGGGATATCCAAAATTTTACTGCATATGATTTCCTCTAGGACTTTTATGGTGGCACAGCTTATGTTTAAGTACTTTATCCATCTTGAATTTATTATGGTGTATGGTGTAAGTTGGTGGTCTAGTTTTATTTTTTGCATGTCCCTGTCCAGGTCTCCCAACCCCTGTTGAAGAATCTATTTTCACTCCATTTTATGTTCCTTTCCTCTATGTCAGATTCTAGTTGCCAATAGAGTCCTGGGTTTATTTCTAGGCTCTCTATTCTAGTCCATTTATCTATATGTCTATTCTTATGCCAGTACCAGATTGTTTTGATTACTGTGGCCTTATAGTATAGTTTTGTATTGAGTATTGTTATTTCTCCACCTTTGTTCTTCTTTCTTAAGATTGCTCTGGCTATTTGTGGTCATTTTTGACTCCATATAAATTTTTGAAGTATTTTTTCTAAATCTGTGAAACATGTCATTAGTATTTTAATTGGGATTGCATTGAATCTATAGATTGCTTTGGCAGATAGACATTTTAATGATATTATATATGATTTCATTTATTTGTACCTTCCTTAATTTCTTTCTTCATTGTTCTGATGTTTTCTGAGTGCAAGTCTTTTATCTCCTTGGTTAAGTTTATTCCTAAGTACTTTATTTATTTATTTTGTTGCTATGGTAAATGGGACTTATTTTCTAGCTTCTACCTCTGATGCTTCATTCCTGGTATATAAAGATGCCTTTGATTTCTGAATATTGACATTATGTCCAGCTATTTTGCTAAATTTTCTTATTAGGTCAAGTTTTTGGTGGAGTCTATTGGGTTTTGTATGTACACTTTCATATCATCTGCAAATAATGAGAGTTTTACTTCCTTCTTTCCAGTTTGGATGCCTTGATTCCTTTTTCTTATCTGTTCACTATGGCTAGAATTTACAAAATGATGTTGAAAAGAAGTGGAGTGGAAAGCCTTGTCTTGCTCCTGATATTGGAGTAAAGCTTTTAGTTTTTTCCCATTGAGTATGATGTTGGCTGCAGGTTTCTTATATATGACCTTTATTATGTTAAGGTATGCTTCTAGTCTCACTTTAATGAGGTTTATTTTTTACCATAAACAGATGCAACACTTCATCAAATGCTTTTTCAGCACCTATTGATATGATAACATGGTTTTTGTCTTTCATTTTATTTATATGGTATATTACATTTATTGATTTGCAAATGTTGTACCATTCTTGTATCCCTGGGATGAATCCCACTTGATCCCGGTGTATCTTTTTTAATGCCTTGTAGGATCCATTTTGGCAATATTTAGTTGCAAATTTTAGCATCAATTGGTCACCAGAGATATTAGCCTGTAGTTTTCTTTCTTTGTTGTGTCTTGACCCAGTTTTGGAATAAGAATAATACCAGCCTCATAGGAAGAGTTTGGGAGTCCTCCCTCTTGAACTTTGTGGAATAGGTTGAAAAGGATAAGAGTTAGTTCTTCCCTACATGTTTGGTTAAATTCGTCTTTGTAGCCATCCAGACTGGGGATCTTGTGCAACAGTTTTTTGATTACTGCTTCAATTTCACTAGTTGTTTCATTCCATTTGGGCTTTCTGCTACTTCTGGATTCAGTTCTGGAAGATTTTACATTCCCAAAAAATTAGTTCATTTTACCCAGGTTGTCGAATTTCTTGTCATATAATTGTTTGTAATAATTTCTTACAATCCTTTGTATTTCTGGGATATCAGTTGTGATTTCTCCTTTGTCTTTTCTGATTTTGTTTATTTAGATCTTCTCACGTGTTTTCTTCATGAGTCTGGTTAAAAGCTTGTCAATTTTGTTTATCTTTTGAAAGAACCAATTCCTGGATTTATTGAATCTTTGAATTGTAGTTTTAGTCTTTAAGTCATTTAAATCTGCTCTGATCTTGACTATTTTCTATCTTCTGCCTGCTCTGGGCTTTGGTTATTGATGCTCCTCTAGTTCTTGCAGCTTTATGATTAGGTTGTTTATATAAGCTTCTTCTATCCTTTTTAGGTAGGCCTCTAGTTCTATGAATTTCCCTCTGAGGACTTCCCTTGCTGTGTCCCATAGTTTTTGGGGTATTGTGTGTTCATTTTCATTTGTTTACAGAAACTTTGATTTCCTCTTTGATCTCATTGTAAATCTATTCATTATTTAATAGCATGTTATTTAGTATCCATGAATTAGAATGATTTTGGTTTCTTCCTTTGAGATTGGTTTCTAGTTTTAAGCCATTGTGACCTGAGAAGATGCTTGGCATGATTTCAATTCTGTTGTATTTGTTGAGGCTTGTCTTGTGTCTTATTATGTGGTCTATCTTTAAGAATGGTCCATGTATATTTGAATAGAATGTGTATTTTGCTTCTTTGTGGTAAAAGGTTCTATATATGTCAATTAAGTCCATTTCATGTAGAGTGTTGTTCAATGCCACAATATATTTCATGTATTTTTGCTTGTTGGTTGTTGATAATGGGGTATTAAAATCCCCTACTATGAATGTATTATTGTCAATATCCTTCTTCAGTCCTCCAAGATCTTTCTTACTTATTTGAGTGCTCCTAGGTTGGGTGCATATATGTTTACAAGGGTAATATCTTCTTGATGGATTGTTCCCTTAAACATTACGAAATGTCCTTCCAGTCTCTCTTTATGGCCTTCATTGTAAAATTTATTTTGTCTGATATAAGTATTGCTACCCAGCCTTTTTTCATGTATATTTGCTTGAAATATATTTTTTCTTCCCTTCACTTTCAGTTTGTGTTGATATTTTGTTTTGAGGTGGGTCTTTTGTGGACAGCATATATGTGGGTCATGTTTTCTTTTCCATTCAGCTACCCTATCTGTCTTTTGGTTGCCACATGTAATACATTTATATTTTAGGTTATTATTGACAGATACTTATTTTTTCTATTTTTCACCTTTGTACTTGTGTTCCTCTCTGTCTCTCCCTGTTTCTTCATTTTTAAAAGCAGATCCTTTAGCATCTCTTGCAATGTGGGTTTGGTGGAGATGTATTCTTTTAGCCTTCTTTTTTCTGGGAAATTCCTTATTCTAATTTCCATTTTGAATGAGAGCCTTGCTAGGTAGAGTACTTTTGGTTGCAGACCTTTGTTTTTCATTACTTGGAATATGTTTTGCCATTTCCTTCTGGCTTTCAGTGTTTCTGTTGAGTAATCATTTGATAACCTTATTGGAGGCCCCTTATATGATATTAGCTATTTCTCTCCTAATGTTTTTAGGATTCTCTCCTTTCCTTTGAAATTTGGCATTTTAGTTATGATGTGTCTTGGAGTGTATCTGTTTGGTTTCATCTTCATTAGGACTCTCTGTGCTTCCTGGACTTGAGTAATTTTCTCTCACCAAATTTGGTAAGTTTTCTATCATTACTTTTTCAAACATGTTTTCTATGCCTTGCTTCTCTTCTCTTTCTGGTATTCCTATCATACAGATATTATTCAGGTTCATGTTATCCTGAAGCTCTCTTAAAACCTCTTTATTCTTTTTCAGTCTTTTTTTTTTTTTTTTTTTTTTTTTTTTTTTTTTTTTTTTTTTTTTTTTTTTTTTTTTTTTTTTTTTTTTTTTTTTTTTTTTTTTTTTTTTTTTTTTTTTTTTTTTTTTTTTTTTTTTTTTTTTTTTTTTTTTTTTTTTTTTTTTTTTTTTTTTTTTTTTTTTTTTTTTT
>PVIW01012387.1:0-32336 GCA_004026585.1 Noctilio leporinus
AGGTATCCAAATTGGAAAGGAGGAAGTCAAACTGTCATTATTTGCAGATGATATGATAGTGTACATACAAAACCCAATGGGCTCCACCAAAAACTTACTCGACCTAATAAGCAAATTTAGCAAAATAGCTGGGTATAAAGTCAATATCCAGAAATCAAAAGCATTTTTGTATACCAATAATGAAACAACAGAAATAGAAACGAAAAAACAAATCCCATTTACCATAGCAACAAGAAAAATAAAGTACCTAGGAATCAACTTAACTAAGGAGGTCAAAGACATGTACTCAGAAAACTACAGAACAATGAAGAAAAAAATCAAGGAAGACACAAATAAATGGAAGCATATACCATGTTCGTGGATGGGAAGAATTAACATCATTAAAATGTCCATACTACCCAAAGCAATCTACAGATTCAATGCAATCCCAATTAAAATACCAATGACAGACTTCACAGAAATAGAAAAAAATACTTCAAAAATTTATATGGAACCAAAAATGCCCACAAATAGCCACCACAATCTTGAGAAAGAAGAACAAGGTAGGAGGAATCACAATACCGGACTTCAAACAATACTACAAGGGTACTGTCGTCAAAACAGCATGGTACTGGCATAAGAATAGACATATAGATCAATGGAACAGAATAGAGAGCCCAGAAATTAACCCAGGACTCTATGGTCAACTCATATTTGACAAAGGGGGAAGGAACATCCAATGGAGTAAAAACAGTCTCTTCAACAAATGGTGTTGGGAGAACTGGACAGCAACATGCAAAAATATAAAACTGGACCATCAACTTACACCATACACCAAAATAAACTCAAGATGGATAAAGGATTTAAACATAAGCAATGCCACCATAAAGGTCCTGGAGAAAAATATACGCAGTAAACTTTCGGATATCCTACGCAAAAATATGTTTACTGATACTTCACCAAGGGCAAAGGAAATCAAAGAACAAATCAACAAATGGGACTATATCAAATTGAAAAGTTTCTGTTCTGCTAAAGAAAATATCAGCAAAATTCAAAGGGAACCAACTGTATAGGAAAACATAATTGTCAATGATACCTCAGACAAGGGTCTGATCTCCAAAATATACAAAGAACTAATGTGACTCAACACCAGGGAGACAGACAGCCCAATTAAAAAATGGGTACAGGAACTGAACAGATAACTCATTGAGGAAGATATACAAAGCGCCCAGAGGTATGTCAAAGAATGCTCAACATCATTAGTCATCAGAGAGATGCAAATTAAAACTGCAGTAAGATACTACCTCACACCTGTCAGAATGGCAATCATCAGCAAATCAACAAACAACAAGTGTTGGCGAGGATGCGGGGCAAAGGGAACCCTCACACACTGTTGGTGGGAATGTAGACTGGTGCAGCCACTATGGAAAACAGTATGGGGTTTCCTTAAAAAACTAAAAATGGAACTGCCTTTTGATCCAGCAATTCCACTACTTAGACTATACCCAAAGAATCCTGAAACACCAATTCAGAAGAACCTATGCACACCTATGTTCATAGCAGCACTATTTATGATAGCCAAGTGCTGGAAACAGCCTAAGTGCCCATCAGTGGATGATTGGATCAAAAAACTTTAGTACATTTACACAATGGAATTCTATATAGCAGAAAGAAAGAAGGAACTTGTACCCTTTGCAACAACATGGATGGAACTGGAGAGTATTAAGCTTAGTGAAATAAGCCAGTCAGTGAAGGACAAATATCATATGATCTCACCCATTATGGGACAATAATGAGCAAAACTAACAACAAGCAAAACAGAACCAAGTATATGAATACAAGGAATAGGCCTTCAGTGTTCAGGGGGAAAGGGGTTGGGGGGAGGGGGTAGGCAGAGGCAAGAAAGAGGAGCAGCTTAGACAAGAACCTAGTATAAAGGGACCATGGACATGGATAACAGGTGGGATTGACTTTGGGGGGAATGGGTGGGTGGGGAGGGGGACAGAGGGGAGCAAAAAGGGGATGGATGTAATACAACGACAATAAAATTTAAAAAATAAAGAAAAATTAAAAGGGAACCAACTATATGGGAAAACATATTTGCCAATGACAACTCAGATAAGGGTTTGATCTCCAAAATATATAAAAAGCTAATACAACTCAACACCAGGAAGACAGACAACCCAGTTAAAAAAATGGGCAAAGGACCTGAACTGACACTTCTCCAAGGAGGACATATGAAGGTCCACAGGCATGTGAAAAACTACTCAACATCACTAGGAATCAGAGAGATGCAAATTAAAACCACAATGAGATATCACCTCATACCTGTCAGAATGGCCATCATCAACAAATCAATAAACAAGTGCTGGCAAGGATGTGGAGAAAAGGAAAACTCTAGTACACTGCTGGTGGGAATGCAGGCTAGTTTAGCCACTATGAAAAATAGTATGGAACGTCCTCAAAAAACTAAAAATAGAGCTGCCTTATGACCCAGCAATTCACTGCTAGGATTATACCCAAAGAATCCTGAAACACCAATTCATAAGAACCTATGCACCCTTATGTTCACAGTAGTGCTATTTATAATAGCCAAGTACTGGAAGCAGCCTAAGTGCCCATCAGTGGATGATTGGATCAAAAAACTTTGGTACATTTACCCAATGGAATACTACACAGCAGAAAGAAAGAGGGAACTCTCACCATAAATGGATCTGGAGAGTATCATGCTTAGTGAAATAAGTCAGGTTGCAAAAGACAAATTCCATATGATCTCACTTATTATGAGAGACTAATATATGAGCAGAATGAAACCAGGGACATGGGAAAAATAGAAGAATGATGGTGACTAGAAGGGAGTGAGGAGGTAGGGTAAGGGTTTAGTGGAGGAGCCAGTGTGAAAGACCCATGGGCATGGATGAAGTGGGGCTGGACTGTGGGAGAGGGGATGGGGAGGATGAGGCAGGGGAGAGCAATGGGGGAAAATCAAACAGCTGTTATTACAATAATAAAAATAAATAAAATACACTAAATTTTAAAAAAGGATAAAGACCAATAGACAAGCTAAGGGTACAATGAATAAAATCAAACAATGTAAATTCAAAATTACTGTTATATATTCACTTATACCTTCATAATATATCAGACATATAGAGAGGAGAAATAATCCCCAGCACTATTTTGTGCACCTTTATCACATGCTAGGTTTTACATATATTTTCTCACTTAATTTTCACAAAAACTATCTTAAGTGGTAGAAATGATGAATCCCATTTTCCAAATGTGAAAATGGAGTTTTGGAGATTGCTTAACTTGCCCATTGTCACGCAACTAATGACTTTTACCAGTGGCAACGGCAGAACCAGAATATAGAGAGTCCTCTGGTTTTGCTCTCAACAGCCTAAGTGGGACAGCAGAGCAGCAAAGGAGGCTTCATCACAATTATATACAGTAATGAGAATAAATGAACTAGAACCACATGTGTCAATATTAAGAAATTTTACAAACAAAATATTGAATGAAAATAGCAAATTACAAAATGATAGTTTCATGTCATTTATCTAAATATCAAAATATACAACCACAAAATATATTATGTATTATTCCTGGCATTGGAAGGAGACAACATATTATGATAGTACCTTAACTCCTGTTGAGCACATAAGGAGAGAAATGGGATTGAAGATAGAACAAGCAGATAGTTTATCTGCTTTTTCCTTTTAAGTAAGCAATTTTAAGTAAGTAGAATAAAATAATAGCTGCTATGTATAGTGACAGAAACAAATATCTATCATAATATTTTAGATTATTCCTTGTAAGTTAAATTTGCTCTAAAAAAATTTAGTACCTCTCCTATACTTCCCAATCCTGCAAAATTAAATGGACTAAAATTCAAGTCAATTGCTTTTAGACAAAGTTTAAAAAAAATAATACTCTTTAATCATGCTTAAAATATCTGTGAATGAAAAAGGGGTTCTATGAAAAGTAACCTGACAGGGTGATCTTGAAACAGAGTTGGGGAGGGATCCCCAAAGTCCCCATAGTCCATGGTTTGGAGGACGGAAGAAAGAAATACAGCTTTTGATAATTTGCATACCTATGGCAAGCTGATATCTAGGTAATAACTGCACTACCACCCCTGAACAAAAGGTGTACCTGATTTTCAGGATTTAAAAGGAAGGGGGCAGCCTTGAGGAAGGAAGCATGTTAGAGGTTCCATGATGAAGCAGCATACTGGAAGAAGCAGGTAAGGGTGCTATAATGAAGGAGCAGGTTGTCGCAGCCATGTGAGAAAGACCAAGCAGCTGTGCAGTTAGGAGTCAGGATTCGGCCATGCAGCCTGGGCTAGTAAGAAGGCAGGCATACTGCCGACTCTGAAGCCACCGAACACTCTGCCTTGAAGACCTGGACCATCTGGACTCTTGGAACTCGAGACGAATGGAAAGGACACTCTCTTAGGACTTATGGTCTTCTTGGGCTTCACCATGATCCAAGGGAACGTGGCGTATACTTATCTGGACTATTACATGGAAGCTGAGAATAACATACCCCAGGTCCTGAAGGAGAGAGCTGACAGATCAGGATGGGGACTGACTGGGCATGGTTTTGGCTTACAGGCTTTTGGGGAGCAAGGGGAAGCGCTGGGTGTCATGGAAAAACAGAGCTCTAAGCTGAAGTGCTCCCAATCCTGAAAAGGTTGGATTATTGTAAATAAAGACCTTTTTTTCCTCAGTACTGATTATTAGGTTATACACCAAGGTGCCACATGAATGAGCCCACTTTGCTCAGTAACAATCTGACTGTAAATTCCTAACTGGGAAGGTCATAGTGGGTTGTCATACACAGAGCATATAACTTTTTAGTAAAAGCTTAAGTCCTGTCCATTTTATCCCCTGCATATTTAGGTTAACCCACCTTTGAAATAAGCCACAACTACCCTCAAGAGAGCCACAACTACCCTCAAGAGAGCACATAATCTTGTTGATTTGTCCAACCCCCACCTTGCTTTCTCCCACCTCCACATGGGAAAAATCTTTTAGTTTTGTTCCCTCCTTAATTCCAAACACATAAAAGAAGCTGCAAAAGTGTCATTCTTGGGAGCGTTTGGGATCTTACTTCCCTGCAAGTGTTGTCAGTATTGGCTCAAATAAACTCATAAAAATTGTTTACAGGTATATACATTCCTTATGTCAACACATTTATTGTGTACCCTCTTAGTGCCTGGCACACATCCTTGATGATACATAAACAACTACTCAGATTCTCTGGAAATAGGGGCCAGGCCTACCTACAGAATTGGTGGGGTTCATTGCAAAATGAAAAAAAAAAAAATGGAGCCCCTACTCAAAAAATGATTGAAGAGCCCTGGCTGGTGGCCAGGTGGATAAGACACTGGCCTGCGAACCCCAAGGTCGCTGGTTCAATTTCCAGCCAGGGCAACATAACCAGGTTGCAAGCCAGGTCTCCAGCCAGCTCCATAGCTGGAGGCAGGTGAAAGGCAACCATACATTGGTATTTCCCTCCCTCTATGCCTCTCTCCCTTCCCCTCTCTGAAAAATAGTAAATAAAATCTTTAAAAAAATGATTGAAAATATTATCAACACAGTGAAAGTAGAGCCTTCAAGAGTATGGGGACTTATAAGTGGGGTATTCTGCAACTGCACAGGTTGCCTGCCCATGAATTCAGCAGAGGGTTGATAGTAAGTAAGTACAGAAAGAGATGTGTTTATACTACATTCAACCTACTTCTTTACCAGTCATGAACTACTGGACTGCTTGCAATTGTTCATTAACTCACTCCTTTCTAGTAAAAGCTGCTCTCCGGGCTCCAATCCCCCATTACAAAGCAACAAAAAACAGAATGAGTAAAGGTGGCTGTTCTAGCCAAAATACTAACTGCTGAAAATAAACATTGTAGAATAACTAATCTTCCGTGTCTTGTGAGTCAAAACACGAACAAGTGATTTATAAAACACATTTCTTGACAAGTTTGATGTTTGTGATTTTTGTTGTTTTTTCCTTGCCCTAGATATGACAGGACTTTGAAGAAATACAGAGAAGCTAAAAGCAGCCTAGATGGATGACCACAATTATAAATCTCTAGCTTGAATATATTTCTGAAGTCCTGAATTGCTCCAATGATCCAGGGGCCCAGCACTAACCAAACTAGCAAAGGCTGGATTCCAGGATTCCCAAAGTGAAAGGTAACAATACATTGATGTTTCTTTCCCTCTCTGCCTTTCTCCCTCCCCCTCTCTCTAAAATCAATAAATAAAATCTTTAAAATGTCACTGAATGAAAGAAGAGTAAAAGGAATCAGAATTCCTTTAACATTACTTAAGGCATTTTATCCTTTTTTTTTTACATTGTATTTACTATAACATATAATTTCAGACTTCTCATTATTGTCTAAGGACACCCAGGATCAAATATTGATTGTATCTTTTCTGTGGATGATTAAATTTAGGCACAGTTCATGGAGAGACTATGAAAAATACAGGTACAGGTAGCAGACTGTGACTATCATCAGAGAGACCTCTGGAGAGTCTGCCTGTAACAATTTGATTTTAAGAACATATCTCTTATTCTAAGTAGTAAAACACTGTTGATCTCAATTGTCTCAATACTGACAATAATTGTTATTATAGCTTAAAGAAACTCATTGCTCTTTAAAATGTAGTAGTGAAGGCAGGTGGTGGCTTGGATATTTGTTAGCTGCAAATAAGTAGCATGACCTTGGGGGAGTCTCTTTGCCCACTTACACATAGATTTTTTTTCTCCATTGAAGAAGAGAATGAACTAGATGATCTTTGACATTATTTCTAAAAATGTCTTTTAGCTACACATCATTCTATTCTAATAAAATACAAAGGCAAAACACAAGGTAGAAACTCCATAAACAAAATTTGTGATAGAACTTGCAGTAAATTATACTAAAGTGGAGAAATTGAAGAATTTCAAAATAAAATTAGTTCGTTCACAAACTAGCCTGGCTTGATGCACATGGTTAGCTACCTTATGGGCTTTTCTTACTTTTTTTCAGCAATGTTTTTATTTCTATATAATTAACTACTATTGTATTTCCTAAAACATCTATTCCACTTATATCCTTTTGCTCCCTTCATATCAAAGTACATTTCCTGTCCCTTTTTCAGTGTTCTTGTTTCCTGCCTTACTAAAACTGAATACGGATGTAAATTTGGTCCTTCACTTCACTTGCTCCTTGGCCTTCTCTGATTCAGGGTTCTTGACTCTGAAAAATGTGACTTGGTCATTTTATTCCATGTCCTTATTCTATTTGCTTTCCAGCCATTCTCTTGATTTCTTCAAGGACCTTTCTTTGAGCCTAAATGGTGTTTAAATATTCCATTCCACCACAACAATAAAAACCAATGCTTGCTTTTTATCCCTGCTATCTTTTAGCACAAAATTTATTGAAAGTAATCTGCTTTTTCATACTTTATTACCACATATAATGCCTAAACCTTTTCGCAAAGTGATGCCTGACTTGTTAGTATAATAAAACCTTAGGATCAAATCTAATGATTTAATCCTCCATGAATTTCATAACAACCTTAAAATTTACTCATCGTCTTTTTCAAACCTGCTCTAATTTCTCTTGACTTCAAATTGCCTTTCTCCTCATGTCTGATGAGTTTTCAAGTCCAGTCATTTTTCTTGAATGATTCTTCTTGCCCTTGTCTCTTCTCTATTCCTAAGTAGGTTTTAAGGGCCTTGTTTAGGTCCCAATTATCTTTGAACTCTTGCAATGATTTTCAAACTGGTCACCATTTCCAAAATTGCTTTTTGTTATTATCTATTGCAGGCTGGCTTAAGCTCAACAGAATAAAAACATTTCTAGTAATTTTAGTGCTATCTGTAATGTAATAGCTTGTCTGAAGTGGTAATTATATGAATAATTATAACCAGGCAAATTATAACAAAGAAAACACAGGAGATATTTATTGAGTGCTCACTGCATGCCAGACATTATGTTAACACAGCCACATTTTCTGGTGTCCAGTCATTAAATCTGACAACCCTATGAGATTTTACTATTGTTACCCCCATTTTACAGATGAAAAAAGCAAGAATTAAACCATTTACATAGCCTGTCCAAGACCACTCAGCTAATAGTAGAGCAGAATTTAACTTAGGTTAATTAATCTGATCAGAATTTGTACTCTTCTTAACATTCATGCTGTTACCATCCCTGGAGATTCTCTGTGAACTCTGGATGGGAGATACTGCAGAGGAAGTTCAAGGGCTGAATGGACCACCTAGATGATTTTTAAGTCTTGCTCTTCACATTTCATTTGCTTATTAGTTTATACATTTGTTGAGACCTACTATTATAAAACATGATGCTAGGTTCTTTATGAGATGGAAGATGAATGGGACACCATGCAGAACTTCAGAAATTAGCTCACAGTGAGGCCCTGGCTGATGGCAGAGTGGATAAAGCACTGGCCTGCAAACCCAAAGGTTGTTGGTTCAATTCCCAGTCAGGGCACAATAACCAGGTTGCAAGCCAGGTCTGTAGCTGGAGGCAGGTGAAAGGCAATCATACATTGATCTCGATATCTCTCTCTCTCTTTCTCTCTCTCTCTCTGCCTCTCTCCCTTCCCCTCTCTCTAAAAATTATAAAATCTTTTTTAAAGTGACCTCATGGTATAGTGAGGAAGGCAGATGTATGTATGAATATAAATAAAGGCAGCAAGATGAAAAGCAGAGAGTGCAGAGGGGGGCTGTGTATGGCACCTTTCAGCCTGAACTTGTGGACTGGACAGGCTGTATCTTAACTCCCATCCTAGTTGAGTGATTTAAAGCAAGGCATCCTAACCAAGTCCGGGGAAAACAGAGTAGGCCAGATTCAAACCTCATGTCAGGAGCATGACTCAAATATTCCTTGAGACAGATTCTTAGAGAGATTCTAGGCTTTTTTTACCAGGCAGTGGGAGGCTGGTACAGATTCTTCAACAGGAGGATGAAGCTAAGCATTGATGAAAGATTTATCAGCTGATACAGATTTATCAGCTGTAGTCCAGGTATGAGGTAACAAAGCGATGAATCATAGAAGAATCAGAATAAAAAGGGAAAAATAAACAGATCAAAATTATATTTCTATGAAAGAATCAATGAGACTAGATGCCTTATGGGATACAGACATCAAGGAAAGTGTAAATAAAAGTCAAAACTGAATTTTCATACTTGAGAAGGGCGAACTTAAGGTGATGGGAAAAGGAGTTCTTTTATTAGCATAGAAAATAAAAATTTAGTTTGAGTTTGAGATGCTGACCACCTTTACCTGGTTAACCTAATAAAAGTATCTCATGGACAACTAAAACTATAGTCTCAGAATTTTGGAAATGAGTCAAGATTTGAGGTTCAGGATTAGCATTCATTTACATCTTTACCACTCCCACTATTCTTTGCAGAAGAACCACATCAACAATTCCTGGGAATTTTTAGAAATGCAGGATCTTGGACTCTTCCTCATGCCTATGGAATCCTAAGCTGCATTTTAACAAGGTCTCCCAAATGATTTACACACACATCCAAGTTTGAGAAGTACTGTTCTACATGGAGGTGACTAGTAAAGACAGGGCACAGCTAAGGTAAGGAGAATACATAGATGAGAGGTTCAAAGACACAATTCTAGTCCATACATGGAAGGCAGAACAAGTGAGCAAGAGAGGAGGAGGAGGGTAAGAGAAACTCTAAATAAAAATATGAAAGAAAGAAAAAGTTCAAGACTGAATACATGGCCACCAATTCCATGGACAGGTTAAAGAGGATAATAAGAACTGAAAAAATTCTACTGGATTTAGCAATCAATTGATCACTGATGATCACAAAAAGACATTTCAGTGAATGGTAAAGAGGGATGGAAGCCAGTGAAATGGAATAGTCTGTATAGGTGGTACAAAAATCAGCAATATTTGAGCAGGTCACTCTAAGAAGTTTTGGAATTAAGATAGGAGATTAAAAAGTAGCTTGGAGGGGCAGAGGGAAAGAAGGGGAGCAACTTAGACAAGAACCTAGTATAAAGGAACCATGGACATGGACAACAGGTGGGATTGACTTTGGGGGGAATGGGTGGGTGGGGAGGGGGACAGAGAGGAGCAAAAAGGGGATGGATGTAATACAACAACAGTAAAATTTAAAAAAAAAAAAAGTAGCTTGGAGGATCTGGCTGGTGTGGCTCAATGATTGGTGCTAGCTTACAAACCCAAAAGTCACTGGTTCAATTCCCTAGTCAGGGCACATAAGCAGATTGTAAGCCAGGTCTTCAGCCAGGCCAGTAGCTGGGGGCAGGTGAAAGGCAACCATACATTGATGTTTCTCTCCCTTTCTTTCTCCCTCCCTGCCCTTCTCTCTGAAAATTAAAAAAAAAAAAACAAAAAACAAAAAACAAAAAACCTTTTTAAAAATTGAAAAACAAAAGTAGCTTGCAAGTTATAGCAGGATCAACAGAAGATTTTGTTTTCAGATAGGGAACTTGGAAGCATGTTCATGAGCAAAAGGCAGGCGACCAATGTCAGCAAAGGGGCCAATGTGAAAGAAAGGCTTACACAATGGGGAAGGGACATGACGAGGACCACTGTCTGGAGTCAGAAATATGTCCCTTGGAAAGAAGAGAAAGAGAGGTGAAAATAAATCTGGGCTCAAGAAAGAGTAAGCTGATGGCAAATAGTCTAAATTTCCTCAGTATTGCGGCCAGGAGGGATTAGGGTCAGAAAAGAGCCAGGGAAAATAGCCAGGGTGCTATTTCCATGATGCTCAATAAGGTGAGGGGTGCCTGGGTGGGGGCCCTTGGCAAGAAAATGGAGAAGTCTAAAAGAAAGATACTGATACACATATGTCTCAAAGACAAAACTGATATAACCTGGGGACTTATTAGTTACAGGGGATGAAAAATAAAAGATGAAAAATAAAAAGTTTCAGATTAGGGTGAGTGGAAGAATTATGTTACTTCAGAAAGCAATGACAAGTGAGGTGATATGTTATGAGAGAAAGGATGAGTTCAATGTTGTCATGTAAAGTTTCAATTAATGGTCAGACATAGAAGTAAACATGCTGATACTTCGCTGTTTATTATTCAGCATATATTTCCTGAAGGCCTACTATATACCAGATGCTGGCCAGAAAATGGTGGTTAGGATATATATGATCTCTGTCCTCACAGAACTTAAAATTTATGTGGCAAGGCAAGTGGGGAACAAGGTATTGGGCTCATTCAGGTGAGAATTTACAAACATTGGAAATACCTGCTTCTTGAAAACTTAGGGGGCGTGGGGAGAAAGTCAACAGCCTTCTTTGGACCTACCTGTTAAAAAGGAGTCCCTCATTCTACATTAAGAGTAAATAGCGGGTAGGGGGAGAAGGAGGCAAAGAAAGGGAACAACATGTGGGACAGACTGTGGGGTGGGGAAGGGGAAAGTGGGGGTAGGTGGGTGGGGAGAATAGGATGAATGTAATAGAACAACAATAAAATTTAAAAAATTTAAAAGTAAGTAAAATATGAAAGTATTAGAAAAGGTGAAAATGATACCTAAATGAATCATGAAACTAGTAAGTTGGCAAAGAAGTGAGAACTAAAACAATTTTAAGCAACAAGTTGGAAACAGGGGAAGGAAAAAAAAGCCATTAATGGTGAAATAAATTTTGGTAAAAAAATGTTTTACTTTTAATCTGGGCCAATTTGGAAAGCTTTCTTTTGATCTTAGGTATATCAATGGAAAGTGTATCTTTCTTCCATTCAAAGTCCATTAGGAATAAAAACTGTAAATTAAGCATATCTATTCTCCAGTATGAATTCAGAAAAGGATCTATAAACACAGAGACCCACCTGGACTCTATCAAATAGGAATAGAAATATGTGCCACAAAGGATAAATTAACATTTCCTCAATATTTTCAAGTTTAAAACAAACAAAACATAGTTTTCTTGCTGAAAACTTAATGCAGTGAGCTTTGATAGAAGAAGTCCAAAGTCAAAATAAAAAAGCAAAAACTTTGCCAGTACATTATTTGCATTTGCATAGGATAAATGAGGCTCTTCAACAAATCAATGTGAAATTTATTTTTAATGAGATACTATACAAGGGGCCAAATAAGAATTCAATGGGTTAAAATAACACCAGTTGGTATTTCTGTAGCAAGCCAAGAGCATTCAGATTTCAATGGTTTGCGAGAAGATACTCTTGAAGGAAAACTTCAGCTGTTTTAATCTTCCAATTTTTGAGAAGCAATCATTCCCTATAGCTATTATTGCTTATTCTAACCTACTAGATTAGTCTAAATTCTAAAAACATCTGTATGATCATATAACAGTGAATTTCCCCAAGTCTGCTTCTAATTACACCATTTTAGAGTTGTTCTGGTAGATGTATTTGGCTGCTTATATTGTGTACAGTATTTCCAGAGCTTTTAGATCGGGACTAACTTTTTTTTTTTTTTTTTTTGTCCTCAAACACCACAAAGACTTTAAAATGTCAGCTCTTTATTAACTAGGGATAAAGGAGGCATGGGTAAGTGAAATTCACAGATACTCCAAGTGCTTCCTTTTAGTCATTACAGTTTAGTTCCTCCCTCTTAGTCATGACCTCACAGTTCCCTATTCTACCCAGGATGCCTTGATTCTCTCCCTAAGTTTGAGAGCTTGCAAGCATCTTGACATGCTATTAAATTTCATTTTTAAGAAACTTTCTTCTAAATGGAATTATTTCTTTTAAATATTGTAATTTGACAGGTATGAATCCCTCTATCTGATGAGAAGAGCAGAGCCAGGGTGTTTTTCGGGGGTAGGGGAAATCATGCTTGGTCTGAGTTGCTTGGGCCTGTGAGCCAACTGTCCTGAGTAAAATCCTATCTCACTAGGCCATCTGCTCCTCTGTCTTCTCCACATTCATTATCTGCTAGTGCTGTCAAACCATGACAACAGCTATCCATTAGAGTCAGCTATTAGAGAAATTCTTTCACAGAAGATTAGGAGGCCCAAGCGAAATTGAAGGAAAGGCTTGAGGGCAGGGGAGGCAATTGCGTCCAAATTATACTGTATCAATTTGTGGGTTGCTGAACCTCAAGAGTTTATCAGGCATGTTGAATAACCATTAAAATCAGCTGCATTTTGCTACAAGTATATCAAATTTTCCATCCCTCATTTCCTCCTTTCCCTCCCTCTTCTTCCTTCCTTCCTTCTTTCCTTCCCTCTCCACTTTTTGTCTCTTTCTAAATAAGAGACTAAAAAATTATTCTTAAAAAAGCAAAGCATAACTGTTTATTTTCTCAGCATTGGCACCCTGGACCAATCCACTGGAAACTGGAATTATCACAAGATAATGTTCTTTCAAGAGCCTATTTTCCAAACAAAATAAGTATGGGTTTAGTAGGGGTGAAATAAGAAATACTTCAGATTCTTAAAAACATCTCAAAATTATTATTTTTTTTAACTTTGATTTTGGCAATATCTTCTACATGCCTTTTCCCAAGAATTCCTTCCTTCAGAACAGTGGAATGGATATGTGAAGGGAAATTTAATTTTTTTCTTAGTCTAGATTTCCCAAACAAAATCACATGAAAGGTACTTTTGAGGACTTATAAACATGTTTAAAGGTCTTTTGGTTCCATTTAGATGTAAAAACAATCATTACAAAGATACATATTTGGCCAAAAAGTGCATGAAAAAGTGTGTGATATCTTAGTACATGAGAAATGCATATCAAAATGTCAATGAGACATAACTACATTAGAATAACTAAAGTGAAAAATACTGACAATATGAAATGCTGGTGAGAATGTAGAGTGACCTGAACTCTTCATATCTTGCTTATGGGAGTGGAAATAGAAAAGTTAATCCAAGATAAAACAAAACAAAAAATGTTAAATATAACTTTTTCCTGTGAACCAGGAATTCTACTTCTGGGTATTTAAGAGAAATTAAAAGATATGTCTACAAAAGTATGAAACCAAAATGTTTATAAAATTATATTATGAATGTAATAACCAAAAATACAACACAATTAAAGTATCCATCAGCAAAGAGAATGGATAAATTTTGGAATAGTCCCATAATGGAATAATACTCAGGAACAGACTATTGATAACTGCAATGTCATGAATGAATGTCAAAAACATGCTAAATTAAAAAAAAATACACAGAAGAAAATATACCATATGATTTCATTTTGTGGAATTCTAGTGTAAGCACAACTAATCTATGGTGATAGCAATCAACTCAGTGGTTGTTTCTTGAGGGAGGTACTTTCTGAGATGATAAAAATGCTCTATTCCTTGAAGGGATATAGGATACATAATTATATACGGTTTTTATAACTGTACATCTAAGATCAATGCATTTTACTATTTTTTAATTTAAATAACACATTCTTTTATTTTAAAAAAAAGAGGATGAAACAAATTCTAAAATTTGAAAATCATCAAGTATATTTTAAGTTAAAAAAATCTTTAAAGCAAACTAAAATACCTTAGCTGAATAACCTATTTAGATTTATGGTTCAGCATTTAGCACAGTGCCCAGCACATAGACAGGTCCACATACATGTGTTGGAGGGCTAGTGGCATAATTAAAAATTATACTTAGGTTTTTCTTACTCTCTTTTGCCAATGACAGCTTCATTTCCAACTCTGTGCTTTTCTTCTACTTACGTTTCTCCCTGTGTGTGTACCTTCAGGTTTTCTAAGCCAGTGATTCTCAAACTTCATGTACACCTGAATCATCTGGAGGGCTGTTGAAACACAGATTACTGGGCCACACTCTCAAGAGTTTGTTTTAGTAGCTCTGGAGGGGACCCCAAGAACTTCCATTTCTGACGAGTTCCCAGGTGATGTTGGTGATAATACTGCTTGGTTGAGGGACCACACATTGAGAACTACTGCTTCTAGCCCTCCTTCAATTGCCAGATCAAAGATTCATTCTTTTCCATTCCTAGATCAGCCTTTCCAACTTTTATCAGTCTTTCATAATTGCCTTCAGCCTCATCCTCTGAACTTTTATTATACTTCTCACTGATACTCCCTATCTGCTATTTGATTTATTCTCCCTTGTATTTTATTCTTTGTTAAGAAAAAATTCTTGCCTGTGTTTCCATTCAGGGAGGTGACAACTCCCTTATGAGTAGAACTTTTTATTCCCCTTGTATCCAGAATAGCTGGAGAGCTAAGAGGCAATCTATAATGCTGATGTTCCTCATATTTATACTTTCTTCTCAAACACAAATACTATTAAAAAGAAAGCACTCATTTTCAGATGAACAATAAAGTCTTCAATTATGATGAATTACCTGTCATTGGGACACTGGCTCGGCAAGGTCCAGTCATGATGGGGGTTAATGAGGAAACCCCAGGACAGGAAGACGGAGCTTGGTGTCAGAGTGCCAACCACCAGCTGGAGAGGTTTCCGAGAGCGTGTTTTGCCTGTGAGGTAACATATGGGTTAATTCTGGAAATATTTGGTGTATTTTCATGATCAGAGTATATTTCCATGATTGGGGTAAAATGCATAAAGATGACTTAAGGGGTAAGATGATGAAAGAACTTGAAATATCAAGTTCTTTTTCATTTTCTTTTCATATCATGCATGAATATTACTAATTCTTTAACAATGAATTTAAACATGAATCAAATGAAACATTTCTTTTTAATATCTATGTGTGTGCATGTGTATATGCATATAGGTATACAAGATCTGTCCTGAAAGTATCGGCCATGAAAACTTTATATTAACATTGGCTCAATGCTTTTGGGACAGATCTTATATATTCATATATGTGTAATATATGCCTATAAACTCTATCCAATTATATCTAGTTTTTATTTTCTTGTGAGTCAGGGATGAATATGGAGGTTTTGGCTATTACCAATGAAATAAACAAACACAGATTTTCATATACATATAGTATTCACATATACATATATGTGTGAATGCATATACATATACTCACTTCATGTCTTTTACAGACAAAATAAAAGCATACTAATATATTTTCCCTGGGACTATGATTTAGTGTGAAATAACACCTAAGAAAAGAAAGCTTAGCATATAGGTTGTAAGTTATATTATTTTTAAACCTATTTAGAAGTGCAAAATACCCATCAAGCTATTGAAATAATAATATTTTTACAGTAAGTACCTAGTCAGAAAATGTGCATGCATTTTTAATGATGCAGGAAGAGCAGAAATAATCCGGGAAGCAGAGTTATTCTGATGGGACTCAGTAGATTTGGGCAAGGCCTACAGTGATATTGATAAACCACTGTAGATCCTTTTTAAGGATTAGACATTTGCATTTTCAAAAATATTTAAAGCTACAAGAATGTAAATAGTAAAAAAAAGAATAGGGAAGAACCTCAACCATGAAAAGCAACATGGCTCATAAAAAAATCAAAGTGAATTAAGTAAAAACCCAATAACAGACCTAATAAAACTACATAAAGCTAACATAATTCATATATAGTCTGCATTCAGTTGGAGTTCCTGTTCATTTCATGAGGCTGTGGTTGTTGCATTTTCTATGGGATTAACTTGTGTTCTCTTAATCCAATGCAATATGAACCAGTAAGTAGGAAAGTACCCATTGCATGAGGTTAGTGGAAATGACCTAAATACAAGTCTTTGAAAATTGTGCCTTACTGTTACTTCTACTAGATTTAAGTTCTGCAAATGGTTATTCCAGTGAAAAACTTTCTGAGTCCAGAAAATACATAACCTAGTGATGACAAATTATCTCACTGTAACATGGCTGAATTTTTAAATACATTTAAAATAATTTTCAGTTATTGTTTAAAATGTGCATTTATACTTCTGTAAAATTTATTGGTTCAATTCACAATGTATGAACTAAGCATCACTTAAGAGACCAATGATACATTTTTCTTTCACTAAAGGAACCTAAAGTTTACATGACCATCAAATAATTTCACCAAGTTTGGATGTTAATATTAAAAAATGATTAAATAATAAAATGTGTGTGATACACATATAAAACAAATGGAAGCAAATCCATTAGTCATTATATCATTCTCCAACGCAGATTAAAAAAACAAAAATTATATCCGTTGACTGAAAGGAAAGGTGGAGCGTTGTATCCTGAGCAAGATGAAACAATTTCCTGAACTGGTCATCACAAAGTGAAAAATGACTTCTAAGGCTAGTGTCATAGAAGCCCTAAAATGAAATGAAATGGAGTTATAAGATGCTACTAACATGCAAGCACTCTCTTGACTTTCGTTATATATATATATATTTTTGTATATTTTATTTTGATCCTATTTGCATTAAGAAAAAGTTCAATGAGTATGAAGCCAGAATCCCACGGAACCAGACCCAATCTCCTTGATTTGATTTTTTAAATATTTTGAAATAGAGTCTTGAAACATTTTGAGTACATTTATTTTGAAGTATATGGAAAACTGCCTGGACAACTATCATTAACAAGTTATAAGGAGTGATTGAAATTTTCCTTGCACTTTGGGATAATATAAAACGTCAGGAAAAACACATAATCTTATTTTCAAAATGCTTGATGATTTATTGCTCCTCTTAAAAGAAGTGGAAAACAGCCTTGGCATGGCACAGTGGATAAGGCACTGGCCTGCAAACCCAAAGGTCACTGGTTTGATTCCCCAGCCAGGTCACATAACCAGGTTGCAAGCCAGGTCTGTAGCTAGAGGCAGGTGAAAGGCAACCATACACTGATGTCTCTCTCCCTCTCTGCCTCTCTCTCCCTTTCCTTCTCTCTCAAAATAATAAAATCTTTAAAAAAAAAAAAGAAAGAAAGAAAGAAAGAAAGAAAAAATAAAAGAAAATGTCATCGATAAAAGAAGTAGTAAACAACAGAAGGAGGGAGGAGAGGGGAACAGGGTTGTGGCAACTGCTTTCTGGTAGCCAGGTTTGGCGGATACACCTACAAGACAGAACACACAGCTGCCCAAGGCCCCTTTGCTGGGTGTAAAGAGCTGTACATTCTCCCTACCCATTTCATACCTTAAAAAAGACATAACAAAACAAGAGATCTTTTTTTCTGTGTGTGGCATCCATTTTACTATAAAAGGTAAGTATGATTAGGAACTAATTATTTTGAGAACAGTTTTTATCCAAAAAACAAGACCAAGTCTATCAACAGTTAGGAAGATGAGATATCAGATGGTAAAACCATATCCTCAGCTCTACGGCTCTTTCCTTGTAGCAAAGGCCAGCTTATTTTATCTGAGAAAAAAACTTCTCCGATAAAGTAACTGGGACAGTTTCAAAGAGGATTTTAATCTTCCTTGAGTCACGTGAAAATGTTTCTACTCATTTATTCATACATCTCTTTGTTTCTGTTTCAAGACTTTCTAATCCTGGGGAGATGGGTGTTGCATTGCTGTTTTATGATAGGAGTCCTTCTATATTTGCCTTATTAGAAGAGGTTTAGAAGGGAAAGATCAAGAGTAAATAAAACCTAAATTCCAACCCATTTAATACAACACAAATGAATGGATCAGTCTCCTTCAGCAAAGGTTAGACATCAAAATTTGCCTTTAAAATCTGAAAGGCACAATAGCAGGCATGAATTCACACATTTCAAAATAAAGAGACTGACAGGAACAACTTTCAGTGAGCACTTGCTATGGGCCAGACCCTGTCCTAGGTGTGGCATATCCATGAGCTAATGTAATTCTCACAATGACCCTAAGGATGCAGCAGAAAGGAGTCACAGAGAGGGTCAGTAGTTTGCCCACAACCCTGCAGTTTGTATGGGATAGCATCCTGGGAAGTCTCTACCACAAGGCTATGCTGCTAACTGTGGACAGACCCAGAGCCTGCTGTGCATGTTTCATCACCTAATCTAGGTTCTGAAGACCTCTCCAAGGCACTGGGTCTCCATGAGTTCGAAAACAGATGAAAGCCATAGTTTAGAATAAAAAATACCTGAGCATGACTTCTTTTGACTTGGTGGAGGGGCAGGTCGCACCACGATCAGATATTTAGGCTCCGCATCTGGAAATAATAATAAATTTACTTATCAATAAAATTATTTGAAAAAGAGTTGCATTCGCAGGAGCACACCCAGGTCCTGACTCAGTGTTCCCCAGCTTTAGTCACCGTAACCACAGTCGATGAGCAGACCCAGGAATTTTGCAACTTAATACCTTCTGAATAGTTCATTTTAGTTCAGTTTTTAAAATGAAAATTAAATCCAGGCTTTCAAACCCAAATGGATAGGGGTGGGGGATGGGGCTTAAAAGAATCTTAATAGACATAATTTTCATGTCACATCTTCATCAATCCTTTTCTCTGAAATGAGATTTTTTAAAAATTCAGATCATATCTGTTCTGTTACCTTCTTCCCCACAGAGGGTCAGGCAGATGCTAAAATCAGACAAGGAAAATCCTGCTTGCATAAGATACGTGGGGCATGTCACCTGTTGTATGATCTAAAATTGCTCACTTTTGTGGAAATATGAGTATTTATAATGCCCTATTTTTATCCTGCTACATAATTTCTCAACCAGTTGTATCTAACCAGCCATTTTTATGAATAATTTTTAAACAAAATCTCACCTAAACTATGCCAGCGGAAAAGAAATGAATAGTGAATCTCTTTTTTTAAATATTCAAGTTTTAAATAAAATTTTTAAATAATTAGTATGTGCTAATGCAATCATGAGCTAATAGTTTATCAAATAAGCTTTTTTAAGTTGATGTTTTCAAGATGAATGGTTGGTTTAAATATATAATAGGACAAATACACTTTAGGCATACCAAAAAGTATTTTACAAGCAACTCCAGTGAATTAACTAATTGATGGGTATTATCTACAATATTGCTTCAGTAACTTTGGATCCTGTACTGATTCTACTCCAAGTTTCATTTAGATGCAGTAGTCAACAAGGGTTCACCCTTACTTCCCCAAGCAGGTCTCGTTTCCTTGTATCATTGTTCCTTTTGGGTTCACATGTCACCCTTCCACATGTTTGGAACATATCTGCCCAAAGTTTTACAGAGCTGACCTCATTCTCAGACAAAGAAAGGAAATCTAGCAATTCAGCCATCTTTAAAGACTACTTGTTTTCTTTTCTGAACACCTCACCTTACTCATAAACAAGTAGAGGGCAGAGTATTGGTAAGAATGTGCATGTATCAAGAAGTGAAATAAAAGGCTGAGTTAGTTTTGCATATTTCCACTATTTTGGTAAGAATTATATACATATGCATGCATGACCTACAAAACACAAATTATGTAACTTCAGTAATTCTGCTTAGGAGTTCAAGGCTTTTACATTTGCACATAAAGCTAGCATTGCACAATGTAAGTGGCAAAGTTCATACTGATAATAAACATTAATTTATGTTTACCTAAATAACATTAAGTAGTAAATAAAATAACAGCATGACAAGTTAAGAGAGAAATTCTGGAAAAAAAAGGAAAAGCGTTGTATTTTAGAACCTTCAAAGGGAACTTCTTTATGCTTTTTGAACCAGGGGCCCTTCATTCTTAATTTGCACTCAACCCTGAAAATTATGTTGCTATCTTAATATAGTCCTCAGAATACCCTTTAATTAAAACTCTGGAATTTACTTCTAGAAAACAAAGCTAAATCCTTATTTTTTTAAATTTATTGTTACAGGGTTTTTTTTTGTTGTTGTCCCAGTTTTCCCCCTTTGCACCCTCCTTCCCAAACCTATTTTTCTTAAATTGTTCTGTGACAAAGTCTCTTGGAGCTCACCTTTTATTTCCTTCCTTGATATGCATTAATTCAACTATGCCTGAGTGGTTTTTAAGAAAAGACTTGAAATACTAGAAAAATAACATACATGATCCAAGCCATATGGTTATACAAGCAATTTAAAAATAATTTTTGTTATGATCCCAGTCATTTTGCATAAAGCAAAGGCTGTTACGGCCAATTACAAATTGGAACAGATGTTGGGATCTGGGTGCATATGCTGACTCTCTTTGCTCATTAAAAATTTTCAACATTCATGCATTTCAGCAGTTTTTGAACTTAATTGGTAACACAGACATGGAAAAATAAAACAACTAAAAAAAGAAGATTTCTATTTCTGGTCTGCACTATGAAATTCTTTGTGGATTTGTAGCAACCTGGAAATACATACAGCAACAGCCTGATCAAAAATTCTGGCAACAGGTGCCAAAATACACAATCTTTTCATTTAAAGAACGTGTTAATGAAAATGTCAATTTGAGAAAGTGTGTGTGGAATGCAGTTACCTTAACAAACTTTCCACTCCTAACACAAGCCTACTCAGTGTTGCAGACTACTTAAATCTAATTTGCTTAATATTTTAAGTGCATAGAAACAATTTACTGTTTAAGGAAATCTACTGTTGAAATGCTTTATAAGGTTTTAGATATTTTGATGATATAAATAATCCTCCCATAATTGCTCAGTTTGACAAATCTGAATTCTCTCATTTTTATTAGAGGACACCTGCAGTGCAAACCAACCTGCTTCAGAGTGTTGTCACAGTGAGGTTTATTTCTGCCACATAAATTTCCAAAAAACAAATAAACATAAAATAAGCCAGGATGATCCTAAAGGAAATTGGACATGAAACAATTTATTTACACCTGCCGTATTTCTTCACAATTTGGTTTCAGAACAAACTGAATTTCTGGGCATAAGAACATGGACTAAAGAGCCTGGAAAATCCTGTTCAGCTAGTTACTAGTACAAGGTGAAGTACTTCGCATCTGTGTGCCTTGGCTTTCTCATCTGCAAAGTGAAAGAAAATCACAGTGCCCAGATGCATGGGGTTCTTAGTGATGAATATCCTATAGTACTGCCTGACACACAAAAAGTGCTAATGTAATTTTAGCTATCATGATAATAAGGCATAAACTTTTGCTTTCAAGAAATCATTAAGAGATTCTGAGGACATATTAAAAGGAAAATGTTCCAAACTTTATTTTTTTTAAAGCAAGTATCACAGAATTTTTAAAAAATCATTAGAGAAGTACATTATGGTGCATACTAATATTTTCTCCTTGACTCCTAATCTCTTCTGAATTCTTTTTCAACTAGGTCCTGTTGGCTTTCTGTGTTTACCTCTTTATTTATGGAGAATCCTGTTTAGATGCTTTAGCCAGGATCCCCCATTCCTCTATACCTCATCACCAATGGCATCTCATCAGGTTCCCTATCCTTTGCCATCTCCCAGGAGCTATCCTATCACCCTGCCTGCCTTTAGCAAGAATCCCCCTTGCACTTGATATTTCCTCTTAGTAACTTTTCATCCATTGACCACCATACCCATCCTATTCCTTGGCTATAAATTTCTACTTTTGCTTATTGGAGTTGGAATTGAGCTCAATTTCTCTCCACTGCAAGACCTCATTGTAGTGGTCCCTGTACTATCAAGGTAATTCTGCCTTGAATAAAGTCTTCCTTACCATCTTTAACAAGTGCCACTGAGTAACATTTTTCTTAAATGGTAATATTCATAAATATCAATGCAAAATACCTTATAAAATATATTGACAAACAGAGTCTGGCAACACACAGTATAATAATGTATTTGGCCAAGTCTACTTTATTCCATAAATATAACATAAGGAGAAGAAAATTAGCCTATTTACACAGATGCTGAAAAGACAGTTGACAAAATTCATTACCAACTTTTACTAAGAATTCAATGAAATACTTCCTAATAAGAAAAATATAGATCTTAAAATGTCTGAACCACCTTTATTAAGTGTACAGGCTCTTATACATGCATTTCTATTGAGTAGCTCTCCTTGGCTTTCTCAGAACATTCACCCTCATTTTCCTTCTCTTTTAATTACTTTATTTTTTAAAATGTTACATTGTGATTCTATTTTTGTAACCTGCTCCAGCTTTTCTATTGAGTTGCTGGGACAAAAATTAGATAAAAAAGAATTATGTAACCAAACTACATGATGTGTTCTTCTACATCAATGATGTGGGAATACCTAAAATAAAGCAGTGGATTGGGAACATTACTGGAATATTTACACAGAAGGCCAGTCTTACCAGAATTATGAGTTAGAACACGCTTGTGTATGAAGGTCCCAGATTTAAGTTCCTATGGCCATTTGCCTCTCTGAGGTACCTCCTTCACTTGACTGAACACACTTATTCTTCTTCAATCTTATTTTTGATTGTTCTCAGAGAGAATCAAAAAAGCACCTATTTGCAACTTATTGTAAGTGGATTCATGTTCATACCGTATCCCTACTCATGATCTGTTCTACTTTAATTAAGTAAGAATAGCATTGGTCCTCTGTGAAATACAGGGCATCAAGCAACAAATGAGGAGAATCTTTTGTCCTAGTGCTGTTCCTAATTCCTTTCCTCTTGCCCCTAAAATCTTAAGGTAAGGAGAGCTACCTTCTCCATTAGCTAAAGCTGGCTAGCTTGCAAATGTCAAGAGACTAGATCTTGCTGTCATTGCCTGACACTTTCCATTAAGGTCAAGAAAGTGACAGCTTCAAAACTGATGAAAACAATTTGGAAGAAAACTCAGTGGAGAGCAATGTTGTCAAAATGCTACATCACTGGCATGGTGTGGAAAAACAAAATCAAAATTACCAAGAGCTGGAAGGTAAAGCAGAAGAGTGAAACTCTCAAGGTGAACAATATTTAACAGTAAATTTCTCCTTCCTTTTGCTTATTTTCCTTTATTTTTTGAAGTTACAGATATCTACCTACACAAAACCCCAAATCTCAGGCTCATCATGTGTCAGGTCCTAGGGATTCTGGACCAGCAGGTTCTGATAGTGGGGAAGCCTCTGTTCTGGTGACAAGCATGGACTTACTTGGAGCCTTGAGGAGATTTGGAATGCTTTATTGCAGGTGGCAGGCTTCGACCACTCGGCTGGGGGGCAACTAGAGTGTCTGCGTCCTTACACATGGTTGTCCCACTCCTATCACAGCTGCACTTAGGTTGACGACTGCTGAGTCTGTGCATGCAGACTGCAGAGTGGTTGGTGTTCCATGAGTGGTTTGTCCGCCCTCCTTACAACAGTAGCGTGAACCTAGCTTAGGCAGGGATATTTTATATACACATGGGAACAAAGGAGGCTCTATACACATTAGAACAACGAGGCAGTATACCCAAGGGGACATCAGTCTACTCAGAGTGGCTAAATTGGTTACCCTTGGGACTCAGTGTTCTGGGGCTCTAGGATTAGATTAAGTCCAAGGCTGTCCACCCGGCTGACCCAGAGGGAAGGTCAAGCCATGCACAGACAGAGAAATTCCTCTGGCCTGACACCATGTGAAAAACATCAGACAAAACTAAATTGAAAGACATTCTACAAAATACCTAACCAGGACTCCTGCAAACTGTTAGAAGTCATCAAAACTAGGAAAGTCTGAGAAACTGACCAAACTGAACAGAAGCCTAAGGAGACATTACAACGTAATATGTGTCCTGGAAGGGACCCTGGGTCAGAAAAAGGACCTCAGATGAAAATGAAGGGAATCAAATAAAGTATGGCCTTTAGTTAATAATGTTATCAAAATTGGTTCATTAGTTGTGACAAATGTACCATATCAATACAAAGTGCTGAGAACAGAAGAAATTGGGTGTATAATATACAGGAATTCTCTGTACTACACCTGCAACTTTTTTTCTCTGAAGTTATTCTAGCATAAAGAGTTTATAAAATAAAATACCTTTCAACAAAAAATAGATAACATAAAATTTATGTATCAATGAATCAAACACTTTAAAAGATACAAATGTAGTCATTAATCAGCAACTTAATCCTTTTTTCATTTTAGATAAAATTGTGGTGGATTTACAGTTAAAGGTGCTGTAGAATTTGATCAAATAAGGTAGATTTTTTTTATTAGAAGCCCATGTGGCATATCAGAGGACTCCTAATAAGTTAAGAATAAAACCACCCATAAAACTTGCAAAAAAAATAAAAATAAAAAAAGCCTATGGCCATGGAAATCTCCATAGGGAAATATTATCTTTTTCCTTTTTTGCATCTGCAAATGTTCCCATGCCACATTTCACTGTAATCTGACCTGAGTGGGTACAATCCAAAATTAAGTATTCCCTTTAGTTTTAATGTTTGGCAGACAGCTCTTGTGCCTTATTTCATCAACACTAACACCGCGAGTAATGTCTGCTTGAAAATAACCTTAGAAAAGCTTCCTTGTGTTTAAGTTCAGGCAGAGAGTTCCACTCATCCAACTGTAACGTTCTGAAAACAGAATGTCTAAGTGAGGCCGTGGAGGAGGTAAGTGACAGAGTTCCAGTGGGCCCGTGGTCCAGGACTTCTGTCTCAGCTGCCTTTATCCACACCACAGACACACCAGCTCCCTCGCCTGCCGGGCTATCACAGAGAGAGGGAAGCCTCACTGGAACAAGAGATGTGCAGTCTTGGAGCAAACAATGAAAAGATGGTAAAATACTACTGGTCTACTCATTTTTTGAAAGGCTGCAGCAGTAATTCTAAATTTCAGAAGAATAATCAATCTTGCTCCCCACCCACACTCATTCTCACATTCCAGTGACAAATAATAACAAATTGACACTACAACAGCAAATGGGTTTCAGCCACGGGGTGCAAATGGTTCACATTAGAACACCGTCCACAAGCATTCTGAAGCTCAGCAACTGTAAAACAAGCAGCTCAAATTCTGTTGATGCAAGAGATGTATTCCTTGCCATAAAATAGAATAATTAAGTGGCCCTAAAGTAATTACACAATCAACAGCTACAATAGCAGCCATTGTTAGTCTTGACCAACTCAGAAATATCACTTTCAGGAGGTTTGGGGTCCCTTCTAGAAAAAAACTGATGGGGTATTTTTCTAGGAAATTGGAAAAATTCCACTGTCTCCTTAAGCATGTGCTAAGTTAAGAGTTTTGCTAAGTTTCATGGTGGCAGAAGTCCAAAGAGAAGACACAGTAGTCACAAGCAATATCAACATTGTGTTATGTTTACTGTGTTTATTACGTTTATAAATATAAAACTTTAGTAATTTTTAATAAATTACTTAGATTACTAGCACACTGCCCTTACTTGTACTTAAAAATAAATGTTTGTAGAATTATGAAGCATCCAAACTCATATAAAACCTCCACTTTTTAAAGTATTTTCAGCCCCTGTAGGAAGCCGTGAGAGGTTGTAAGTCACACTGAACTGGCCCAGTGCCATTAAACCTGGACACGGTAACTGTATGATAAACAATTTCTAAAAAAATAAACGAACCTGTCCTCTATCTTTTTTATGCTGGGGCTAGAGGAAAAATAAAGGGTGAGGCTTTGCAGAAAGGAAAAACAGATCAGGGATTTGGGAAATAGCAGTCAGCAGAAGAAAGCAAATGACTTTTTTTGAAAAGCTAATAAACTTGAACCACTGAGTTTATCTTTGATAAGCCTATCTGTAACACTGGAATTTTTCCTTTAATTTTTTTTCTTATAAAAAGCATGCAATTTTGTGTATAATAACCTTTATCCTTTTTTTACTCAAAGAAGTAATTGAGAGCAAATCCTACACTGTTTAGTAGTTATTTCCATTAGAAGTTATAAACTACAGTTGAAAATTAACCAACACCCATTTTGACAGAACATTCTGCTGTACCCTATGCTTCTGAGAGAGTCCTGGCTTCTCAGCCTCTGAGAGGCCATCAGCACGCGCTGGCCCCCAGGTAGGCTGGGGCAATGTGGAGGGTAAATGGTCTTTAGAGGCACAGGAACCCCATACCGGAGAGCAACTATTGTTTAATACTAATGCAAAAATGACTAGGAACATCACCGTGGATGGGATTCCAAAACGTGCAGCCGTAGACGTGTTCTGAAGGGAGTTTACGGCTTATGTTGGTATGTGTACCACAAGAGTTGTTCTGAGTTGAGATTGACAGCTTTGGGAAGCAGCTCATCTCCATGCTGCAGAGTGAGTACAAATGAACTGAGAATTCAGCTTTGACAGGATGACATGAGGTGGGAACAGAGAGGAAAAAGGGCTTTTTCTAAACCCAGTAATGCGAACACTAATAGGCTCTGCTACGCTCCTTTATTTTCCACATCTCACCAAAGTGATCGGAAAGGAAAGATGCATCATTTTCCCAGAGGGGCATTTCACAGACACATTCCAGAGGATGACATTTTTTTTCTGAGAGTTTTGCTTTAATTTCAGTGAGAGTTGGGAAAGCACTGCTATTGAAAACACACACTCTACCTGGCACTGACTACATACTTTGCAGGCCTCATCAATGCAAAATCAAAAGATGAGACCCTTATCTTTATAAGCAGGGGGAAAGTGACATTAAAAGACACTGAAATAGAAAGTGTTTCTTTTCAGTCTTTGTCTAGACCTGTCAGGGTGTTTATTGGCTATTTAATGTTGAGCTCTGTAGGAGTGTGCAGACCCACACCCCACCCCATCTCACTTATCCTTCTTGCCTCTCTGCATGGGACCGTCTCCCTCAGCTTCAACCTCAGGATCAAAGCACCTTACCCTCCACTCCATCCTCCAGAGTGAAAAAGCCGACCCTCCTTTCCCACAGGCCTGCCATCCCAACCCATAGATGCCAAGATATTGCAGCCTCTGCACTGTATATTTAATTGAGATGTGGGAGAAGTTTTCACTGGCAAAGTTGTCCCCTGAATGCATTGCCTGGTATCACCATGGGGGGCGGGGTGCATACCTGACCTCCCCCTGCATCTATACCCAAGTCCCTGCTAAAGGTGGAGGGTGACAGCAGTTGTTACGTGGGGATGGGAAGAGGAAGACCCAGTGGCAGTGTGCCAAGAGACCAGGTGCAAGAACCAAATGAGGCATAGGGGTGGAAGACCAAGATACAAGAGACCTGGAGCCAACCCCTCAGCACATGCAGCACTGTTCCATCCAACCTCACTGACAATATCAAACTGAAAGGTAAAATGTGTAAGAATTTCAAGACAGTTACAGCAGAGCATTAAACATCAAATGCAGTGCCCTTCTGAGGGCAAACAAATACTCTTTAATAGCCTATTTCTCTTCCCACTTGCCCCACAGGCAATACACATCTTTTCCTAGTTTGCTTTATTGCCCACAGGTTTTTCTCATGCCTGTATTTTATACATGCAACCCACAGGGAAACTGAGTATCAGGTGTTGTCTATGAAGTGATTTAAGGTCTGGCAATGGCTGGCTTTTGCAGAACAGCCTAGATACACCCCACATTTTCCAGTGAGTTCATCACTTCATTCATATTATCTCTACAGGAAATACTATTGAAATATCAGGGCTGGGTTTGGATATTTCTTTTCCAAATAATAAAGCGAGGTCACAAGAGCTATCAGATGGTAAGCCAGAACCTTCCAGTCAGCAAGTGTTTCTCTCTTAAATGCTCTTGTTAGTGCTACCACATAGGGGTGAAGGTGCAGGAATAACTCCCATGAGACGAGTTTACATAGGGTTTAAAGGTAACGGGGACTTGTCTGCCTCGGAAAAAGCTCAAGAGCAGGTAGTCACATGCACAGGTCTGAAGCCAGCCTGGCACTTGCAGATTTCTTCATTTGGGGAGGATTTTCTATCTTCATTGGGAAGAAGAAGATACTGATAGTACCTGCTTCAAGGGGTTGCTGTGAGGATATAGTGACCAATTTCTGTAAACCTCTGGCCTAGCACATTGTAGATGCTCAAAATCAGATCATCAGCTAGCAGGCTGGTGAGAATTCCACTCCAGCATTTGCCTGCCAACTATGTGCCAGCCTGGTGAATGGAACACATTGGAGGGAAGCCTATGGCAACCTTTTCTTGATTTTGTTGCTCCCTTCTCATTGAGAAGTGTCTCCTGTGGCCCAAGAAAAGCTTGGACTACTGGCTTGGAATCAAATGAAGACAGACCTGGGACCATGCTAAGAATTCAAGGCTTTCTCCTATATGTAGATTAAGCATATAATTATTGCACTAAACTGGGATACTTTTGAGAGAAAGTGGCATACTATTAATAATTATGCCAGAACAATAGGTATAAATTATAAGTGTGCCTGAGAATAATTTTTTTTCTGTAGATTTTTCACTCCAGGCAAATAGATGCTTTTTATTTGTTAACTAGGAAGCTTTCCCAGCAAATGTCCATCAGACTCTCAGTAGTGAGCTTCCACACCCACAGATCTATTGGCTTATTGTGGAGGGCATGAGGGAAGTGGAGACTGAAATCAGGTCCTGAACAGCTCGTGATACAGCTGGTGAAAGACATGATACAAGCAAAAAAAAAAAAAAAAAAAAAAAAAAAAAAAAAAAAAAAAAAAAAAAAAAAAAAAAAAAAAAAAAAAAAAAAAAAAAAAAAAAAAAAAAAAAAAAAAAAAAAAAAAAAAAAAAAAAAAAAAAAAAAAACCAACAAAACAAAAGCAACAGAAACAAAGCACAATTCAAAACAGAAAAAAGCAAATGCTGGCCTTCGCATCACAGCACTTTCAGTATAATCAGCATGTGCCAGAGAAAATCAAGTGTCCATTTAAAAACTAATATGTGGGCAATTAGAAAATGAGGATTTGATTGTATTTTAGTTTTGTGATGCATTTCTTAAAAAGTTAAAAAATAGAGATGGTGGTGGATGGAACAAGTTTTAGGAACACAGTAAAGGCTTTATATATTTTAAACCACTTCAACTTAAAAATAAAGTTATAAAGTCTAAGTATTATCTCACACATCTGTTCCAGATAACCCTCTAAGTCTAATTTATCCCTCTGTTGGCAACCATCTTTCCATTTACGACACCTTTTCAATAGCAAGCCTCCTGCAATGAACCTAAGACAAAAAATACTTTTGGCCAATGACACAAGAAATATAAGCTATTTTGGGAGAGCCTTTTAAAGATAATCAAGAATAAATTTTAAAAAGTTAGATTTTGGTCTCGGTGCAATACATTTAAGAGCTGTTATTTTACCTAACCATAAAACTGCAAGAACTAGAGGAGCAACAACAAACAAAGCCCAGAGCAAGTAGAAGGAAGGAAATCATCAAGGTCAGAGCAGAATTAATAACTTAGAGAGTCAAACTATAATTGAAGAATCAATAAGTCTAAAAGCTAGTTCTTTGAAGAAATAAACAAAATTGACAAGCCTTCAACCAGATTCATCAAGAAAAAGAGAGGACCCAAATAAACAAAATCAGAAATGACAGAGGAAAAATCACAACTGACACTTCAGAAATACAAAGGATTGTAAGAAATTACTCTAGACAACTGTATGACAAGAAGTATGACAACCTGGGTGAAATGGACACATTTCTGGAAATGTATAATCTACCAAAACTGAATCCAGAAGATACAGAAAGCCTGAATAGGCCAATAACAACTAGTGAAATGAAGAAGTAATCCAAAATCTCTCAAAGCACAATAGCCCCAGACTGGGTGGCTACACAGGTGAATTCTACAAAACATTTAGAGAAGAACTAACTCCTATCCTTCTCAACCTATTTCAAAAAATCCAACAAGAGAGAAAACTCCCAAACTCTTTCTATGAGGCCAATATTATTCTAATCCCAAAACCAGGTCAAGACACAACTAAGAAGAAAAACTATAGGCCGATATATCTGATGAACATAGATGCTAAGATTCTTAACAAAATATTGACCAATGGGATCCAGCAATACACTCAAAAGATCATACACCATGATCAAGTGGACTTCATCCCAGGGATGCAAGGATAGTACAACATTCGCAAGTCAACGAATGTAATACATTACATCAACAAAATGAAAGACAAAAACCATATGATCATATTAATAGATGCTGAAAAAGCATTTGATAAAGTACAGCAACCATTTATGATAAAAACCTTCAACAAAATGGGAAAAGAGGGAGCATACCTCAACATCATAAAGGCCATATATGACAAACCAGAAGCCAACATCATACTCAATGTACAAAAACTTTAAGCTTTCCCCCTAAGATCAGGAACAAGACAAGGCTGTCCACTTTCTCCACTTCTATTCCACATTGTCTTGGAAGTTCTAGCCATAGCTATCAGTGAAGAAAAAGGAATTAAAGGTATCCAAATTGGAAAGGAAGAAGTAAAACTGTCATTTTTTGCAGATGACATGATAGTTTACATACAAAACCTGATAGACTCCACCAAAAACTTACTGGACCTACTAAGCAAATTTAGCAAAATAACTGGACATAAAGTCAATATTCAGAAATCAAAGCATTTTTGTATACCAATAATGAAACATCAAAGATAGAAGCTAGAAAACAAATCCCATTTACCACAGCAACAAGAAAATTAAAGTACTTAGGAATAAACTTAACCAAGGAGGTAAGAGACCTGTACTCAGAAAACTACAGAACATTGAAAAAAGAAATTAAGGAAGATACAAAAAATAGAAACATATACCATGTTCATGGATGGGAAGAATTAACATAATTAAAATGTCCATACTACCCAAAGCAACATATAGATTCAATGCAATCCCAATTAAAATACCAATGACACACTTCACAGAAATAGAAAAAAATATTTCAAAAATTTATATGGAGCCCAAAAGGCCCACAAATAGCCACAGCAACCTTGAGAAAGAACAAGGTAGGAGGAATTACAATACTGGACATTAAACTATACTACAAGGCTACTGTCATCAAAAACAGTCTGGTATTGGCATAAGACTAGACATGTAGATCAACGGAACAGAATAGAGAGCCCAGAAATAAACCCAGGACTCTAGAGTCAATTAATATTCGACAAAGGTGGAAGGAACATAAAATGGAGTAAAAACAGTCTCTTCAAGTGGTGTTGGGAGAACTGAAAAGCAACATGCAAAAAAATAAAACTAGACCACCAACTTACACCATATACCAGAAGAAACTCCACATGGATAAAGGACTTAAACATAAGCAGTGTCACCATAAAAAGATCCTAGAGGATGCGGGGCAAAGGGAACCCTCATACACTGTTGGTGGGAATGTAGGCTGGTGCAAGCCACTTTGGAAAATAGTATGGGATTTCCTTAAAAAACTAAAAATGGAACTGCCTTTTGATCCAGCAATTCCACTACTTGGACTATACCCAAAGAATCCTGAAACACCAATTCAGAAGAACTATGCACACCTATGTTCATAGCGGCACTATTTACAATAGCCAAGTGCTGGAAACAGCCTAAGTGCCCATCAGTGGATGATTGGATCACAAAACTTTGGTACATTTACACAATGGAATTCTATATAGCAGAAAGAAAGAAGGAACTCGTACCCTTTGCAACAACATGGATGGAACTGGAGAGTATTATGCTTAGTGAAATAAGCCAGTCAGTAAAGGACAAATGTCATATGATCTCACCCATTATGGGACAATAATGAGCAAAGCTAACAACAAGCAAAACAGAACCAAGTATATGAATACAAGGAATAGGCCTTCAGTG
>PVIW01012388.1:0-32330 GCA_004026585.1 Noctilio leporinus
GAATCCGATTGGCCAATATTTTGTTGAGAATTTTAGCATCTATGTTCATTAGAGATATTGGCCTGTAGCTTTCTTTCTTAGTTGTGTCTTGCCTTGGTTTTGGGATTAGAATAATATTGGCCTCATAGAATGAGTTTGGGAGTCTTCCCTCTTCCTGAATTTTTTGGTATAGTTTGAGGAGGATAGGAGTTAGTTCTTCATGTTTGAAGTTATATTGATTTGTTTCTTGTTTCCATTATTCTACCTAGGGAAATTTGCTCTTTAAATATAAAAGATTAATACCTTAATAAAATTAACCTCATAAGTTACTCTTATTATAATTATGTATATATTTTTAGAAAATATTGTTTAAAAAGGATGAAAAAATTAGAAATATTTTTCAAAAGTATAGTACGAATTTTACGCTCAGATGCTACCTATAATTGTAGGAAGAAGAGGGTACAGTGATAACTGGTAGAAAAAATTTCTGTTGATCACATTTTACTTAGACCAAAACATAACCTGGAGATAAACAACCACATTCACATGCCTGCAGTCCAAACAGTGAGTCCCAGGGACCTTTGCTAGCAGAGTTCCCAAACGTAGCATTAGTGAGTTCTAAGTGTTCGTGATTTTGAAAGTAAAATCTCACTGTTCTCTGAAGTGCTGAGATGTAATGTCTGTTTACTAACTGATGGGTAAGTGTGGGTTCTTATGGAAGAACTGTGTAAGCATGCATTAATTAATTTTGTTACTCCTGATAAGCATTTCAGGGGATTGTAAATTCCTGCAGGATACCTTGTATTGCCTTGTTGCTGCTACTCTTTTTCACTTGAAGCTGATACCACCATCATCAAGGTCCAGAGAAGCCCCTTCAGATGAAAAGAAATAGCTGAATCAAATCTCTAACTGTTAGGGCAAAATCAGGTTCATGCAAATTTGATTTGTAACAATAGTATTAGTACTGTTGGCCTTGCAAATTGCTGTGGTTTATCTTCTCCTCTCTCCCATCCCCATCCTCATATTTCTTGCTTTCCTTTTCAGACTGTTTAATCTTGCTCTTTAGGTAGCACTTTGTAGAAGATATATATTATTTGTATTTGTTTTGGGAAAATTGTTTTTGACTTAAGCATATAGGAAAGTGACTTAAAAAGTTTTTTATTTTGATTGCACTTCCATAAGGGAAAAAAGGCTTGCAAACAGATGTATGTTACTTCTCTGGTCTCACATAACAAGGAGTAGGGCTTCACTAGGATGGTATAATATGTTGTCTGTCTTTGGTTACTCCATTTAATTTAGTGACGTCTCTCTTTGAGTGCCAGGAATTGTAGTAATGACTTTAAAAAAAGTCATCTCAGATAATCCAGAAAATAGATGTTTCAGGTGGGTGTTTTTCTGCATCATTTAAAAAACTGTGGACTGTGAGATTTAGAGCCCGAACTGTTTTATCTCTTGATAAGTGAGCCCTGCAGCTGGTATTGAATGAACTCTGATTTGTTGACTCTTCCCATAGATTCAAACATAAAAGGAAAGAGTAAAGATGAAGAAATAGGCAAAAAGGAAGGATTTTTTTTTTAACACCATCAACTTTCTTTTAATGAGATTTTTCTACAGAACCAAAAGAGAAATATGCCTCTTATTTCTATGGCATAAAAGAGATTTTCAGAAGGTAAAATATGGTTAGTTTCTAATCTCACGCTAATTGATGGAGATTATGGGGATGGGGAGGACTACTGTGGGTGAGAGCAGAAGAAATCACTGACCCAGTTTCATTTACTTGGCATTACAGGTTTGTTCTTAGGATGTTCCACATGTTCTACAAAGAATAAGTTTTACCTTGAGGAGGATTTTGCTTCCCTATAGGAAATTGGTAGTGATTCTTCAATTAGATATCTATTTAGAGTCTTTCCCCTTCACTGAAGCTTTGGGAATCACTAATCTGTCCCTGTTAAGAGATAAGAGTGCTTTGTCTATCAAACCTATCAGATAAGAATTGCTAAAATGTGGACAAGGGAGGCAGAGTTTGATTCCAGTTTCTGAAGGCCGTAATGCAATTCTTCATCTTCTAGTATTGTGGGTCTACTAATCTCTACTTTAATGTTATTAAACTTATGTTATTTTGAATCTATTTTCACAATGATATCTGCATTGGATTTCTCTGGATTGAGATATTTTGTTGTGATTGTGTTGACTCCTTGAGACAGAAACTCAATATGAACTAGCCTAGTTAAAAAGGGAAAATCACATAGCGATGGATATGATTGGACTATGATACATTCTGGGTCCCACTTCTCTTTTGTATGTTGCCTTCATTTTTCTCCGTGGCTTATATATTTCTTGCTTATCACTGAAGAGGAAAGCTGTACCATCTGGGTAGGAATCATAGATTTTCCTGGCTTGGATCCTGTGCCAATCTCTTGGATAAGTCACCGAGGCCAAGGGCTGAAAGGTTTCACATGGCCTTGGCTTGCGTCACAGGCCTGTCTCTGGCAATGAGGGCAGAGGCATGAAGAATGGCAGCCACCGTTTGTATTACATGTCTGTATTTGGGAGAGATAGTTCCTCATAATAAGAAGAGTGCTATTACCTGAATTATGCTGCACAGTGGAAATAAAACCCAATGTTTCCTACAGATCCTCTAAGGTGCTGGTGCTGTCAAGTCCGAAGTCAATGTTCAAGTATTTGCTTAAATCTTAGGAAGGCTGACTGATTACTCCAACTGGCTCTTAATTCATTTTCTGTAAGATTTGAAAAAATATTCTGTGGGGATATTTCCTTAAGATGGAATATATATGTGTATATATTTTAGGATACTAAAGTTATTAAAATGTATGCTTGTTTAACTTACTGTAGAAACATTTCTAGCAATTGATTGGTTACTTTTCCCCAAAGTATAGGCAGTTTGTGGAAAGTAATCTCTACATTTACCATAAAACAAAAGAATCTGTAATTTGTAAGATTTTCCCTGACTACTTGAACCAAAATTGGTCTCTTTTCTTGTGATTTATATATTATACATCTAATAGTTTAACCACTTTGTAATGTCCTATTCTTTTAGAACTCTTCATGCATTGATTTACATGTTTTAGTCTTATTTCCTCAATGAGACTTTAGCTTCTGGAGGACAATGCTACAGTGATTTTTAGGGCCAGAAATCACAAGCTTATAGGCCTGTTTTGATTTTGAAACAAGTATTTTTTGCAGTTGTTCACTTGCATATCATATGTGTGTATAGTTTTATGCTTCTTTCATTCTTTTTTTTTTTTTTTTTTTAAGATTTTACTCATCATCTTCAGAGAGTAGTGCAGGGATGGAGGAAGAAAGGGAGAGAAGCATCAATGCATGGTTGTCTTTCACCTGCCTCCAGCTACGGACCTGGCTGGAGACCTGGCTTGCAACCTGGTTATGTGCCCTGACTGGGAATCGAACCAGCAACCTTTGGGTTCGCAGGCCAGTGCCAAGCTACTGAACCACACCAGCCAGGGTTGCTTCTTTCATTCTTAATTGATCTTAGAATACTCTTTTTGATCATTTTACAGGTCAAATTATAAAATTGACCTTTAAAATAATATTGTAGTCATTCATCTTGTCTGATGCTTTGAAAGAATTAGCCTGACATATAGGACACTTTAGAAGTTACAAAAACTGTTAGAAATTGTAGTCATGCTACTATATTTTGATAGCTTGCCTAAAAGAAATCCACATATAATACAATTCAAATTTAATATAGCTGATTGTTGTGAGTCCATCCCTTCTTCTCTTCCTCCAAATGCTATTTATTTGTGGGGGCTCCATACATAGTTTATTTATTTGAGGACTCATACATTAAGCTTCTGGAAATTTCTTGTATAATGTATTTCTGAGAGCACATAGTATCCAGTTATATGTTCTCTGAAGTGATTTTTCTGATCAGAAACAACCCTCCCTCCTAAAAAAAAAAAGAACATTTAATAATCTTCCTTGAAATATAGGAAAAAAAGTGAATGTTTTTTGGAAGACATGTATCAAAAGGACTTCAGTTAGATGGGTTGCCTTTATTGTCTTAAGCTTTCTTAAGCCATCTCTCAGCCTATATAATGAAGAAAATTAACATTATTGAGGAATAAAAGTGTTGGCAGAAACCAGTGACCATTTACTATTTTTGTTTGTAACTTTTTGGTTTTGCTTGTTACTTGAGTTATCTTTGGGGTAGCTTGTTGCTTTGTGTAAAGCCTACTTTTGAAAGCCTCTCAATTCTTAGAGAGATTTCTAACTGTAAAGAAGTTGAGTAGGTAGTCATAAGGAAGTCTGTGAAAATACTTCAATACTTCGTTAGAGGTAATTGTGGTAGAACTCTGTAAGCCAATTGTATTGGAACCCTATAAGCAACTTTATCTTATTCATAGATGGTATCATTATTTTGACAAATGATCATTTCGAAAAAATACTGCTTTTGAAGATTTCTATATAAGGTAAGATTGCTTTTTGTTAGAAAAATATTGGCTCTGGAACTTTTTCGATATGGACATTTAGCTCCTATGAAGATCATTTAAATCACCAATTATTAAAGTTATTGTATTTTAGATTTTTTAAAAAAGATTTTATTAGTTTTAAAGAGAAAGGAAGGGAGGGAAGCAGAGAGGGAGAGAAACATCAATGTATGGTTGCCTTTCACCTGTCTCCAGCTACAGACCTGGCTGGAGACCTGGCTTGCTACCTGGTTATGAGCCCTGGCTGGGAATTGAACCAGCGACCTTTGTGTTCGCAGGTTGATGCTTATCCATTGAGCCACCAGCCAGGGCCTAGATTCTTCTTGAAATGGATTTTTTTCTGTTTCATTAATGCTTAATTCTATTATAAAACAGTTAATCCATATTCAGCAATTTTTGGTTTTGTTTGTTTCTTTTTTGTTTATTCATTATTTAGTGAGCATTCACTTGCCAGATACTGGGTGAAGTCTAGTGATAGCTTGGTGAGTAAGCCACCTTCATGATATTTACAGTTTAGGCAAATAGCTTTCAGTAAGTACTCCCCCCTTATTTTCTAGCAGTAGCAAAACCTTTATTCTTAGCAGAAGTTTAGAGGATCCAAATTTTGCATGGGACCCAAATCTTACACAGTGTACTTACGCATAATCCAGGAAAACTATTTTCTGTGATGGGTTTCTGCTTTGGAAAACTCTGGCTTAGCACAGAAGTTTTAAAACTTTCTATAAAAGGGAATTTCTTCAGTAGGTCAATATAAAACTGAAAATAAAGGCAGAGCTGATCTGGCTGAAATGTGTATTGTGGGAAGCTATCCCCCACTAAGAAGGGTGCCACAGGAAATAAGTCAGTCATTTGATCATCTAGTAACTCAAAAAATTGCCTTACTACTAAATGTATTATCTGTTGAATATTTTGGAGATGCCAGTATTAAAAAGTGAAGATTTTATTTATGTTGTCTATGGTTGACATGAACTAATAATGCCTAATATTTTTTCTTTTGGGAAAAAGTACATTAGTACTATGTAGGATATATATATATGTATATGTATATGTATATATATGTATATGTATATGTATATGTAACCTAAGAAAATATTCCTTAGGTTAGGTGATAGGAAATATATTATTTCTTGAAAATCAAGTCTTATGTGGTTAATGTCTATGTTTTATAATAATGATTTTAAGATAAAAGGTAATATTAATTTTTTTGATTGCTTATGATATTAATTAACATGTACATAGATACTGAACTGCATTTTAAATCCCAAGTTAAAAGGAGCTGCTTATATTTCTAATGCTCAGTTACTCACTGAAACTCACTTCTTGTTAGGATATATTTTCCTTGGTGTAGTTTCCTCATTTCTGACTGTGCAGATAGGGCTGCTAGAGTTTCTCTTTTTCATTTAAGTATTCTGCCTGGAAACAGGTCACAGCTGGCATAAGGGTGAGCCTAAGCTCTGGCTGAATTCCTTTTATTAGGACTTTTTATCTGGTGTTCTTGTAGGGCCTCAGTTCAAACACTTCATCCTCTAGGTCATACTAATAGATGCCCAGCTTGTATGATCAGGGCTGATGATGCCCAAGTGACCTGACCTTACAAATGTGCCCATTGTAACTGTAGCTTTGGTTGCTTGGGAAGTCTACTCTATCTGATGTCAGATTTTTGAGGCAGAGGTGTCTTACATTATGTTTCAGAAATGACGCCTGTTAGAAAAGCAGGACTGGGCAGAAGGGGAACCTAGAGTGCAGTGGAGCTCCAGACAGATCTCACAGGTGGCTCTGGAGCTGGCAGGGTCCTTAAGAATTCCCCCAGATTGAGGCAAGAGGGCAAGGCCTACACTCAGGCATCATTCACTGCATATGGGACACCAACACCTCCCTCTCCAGAGGCCAGGATCATTGGGGGAGGGAATGTGACCTTGGGTGAGGGGTGGGTAGGGCAAGGGGTAGCCTCCCCTTGATGAAGGCAGTGAGGACAGGGCCTCATCTGGAAGGGGTGATTGTGCCTCTACCATAGCACCCTCTACAGTAACACTGTTTCTCACATTCCTCTGTTTTTAAGACCTGAAAATGAAATAAACAATGTTCTATTTTCCACAGTTAAGTAATGAATCTTTATAATTTAAAATATTAATGCATAAACTTTAATAAATGCACAGGTATTGAAACTTGTTAACATCAGTAATGTGAAAATGTAACATGATCACACATATAAAATCCATAGTTGTTCAGCCTTCTTTTTGATGGAATTAGAAATATACCTCGATTAAAAAATTTATTGTAATTTAACCATTTCAGAAATACTGAGTTTAATAAAATATAGGTATGATACATTTTGATTCATGATGTTTTTAGTACACGAACAAAAGAAAACTTTAGTTAGTGGTTTAATGGCTTTGTTCTTTGTATCTGAATTTTATTTAAAATGCCATTGTCTTGTGTTTGGTGCATATTATACTTTTAGTTTTAAAGGCTAGTGATTTCATTTTTTCAGTTGTGTTTTAAAAGTGAGTAAAGGTAAGAAGTATAGCTGGGAGAAATGTTCTGTATGAATATTGAAAACAAAATTTTTTCTTCCAAAAGTTGGGTCACCCTTAATAAATTTCAGAGATTTTTGTAAAGGGTGGGCTAATAGCCTGTCACTTCCTTCATATTGGCTTTTTCATGGTGATTGTTGAGGAAACACGAACACCTTGGGATTTGAAGTAAGATAGGTATGGGGTTGGTTGTCACCTCTATTACCACCTTGTGTAAATAAATTAATTCCTCTAAGCCTTGGTTTCCTCATCAGTGAAATGGAGGTGTAGCAATAGAACTTGTAGCATTGAGTTTTAGCACAAGGTCTGACATAAGGACTCAATAAATGGAAGCTATGATGAGTTTTAGTCATAATGATTGGTCAGTTATTCTTTTCACTGATCTTTCAACCCTTTAGTAACTATAAAAAAGCAAGTCAGATGCACAAGCTTATGCCATTAAAAAAAAAGGGGGGGGGGTCAGTTTAGAGTTGTCATCTGTCAGAAAACTGTCCCTGGACATTTGGGCCTGATTATTCAGGGGAGATGACTATGAGCAAAACAGAAAGAGGAAGAAGAAATTTAAAGTAAGGAGGAAAGGGCATTCTCATACTTAGCCTCAAGGGAAGGGAGTAGAGGACAGCCTTTTTTTTTTTAGGACTGACCTGCCTGAGCATAGCATGGACCTAGGAGGGGTTCTCTCCTCTGTGCCCTGGGCTTGCTAAGACTGTCCTGGATATTACAGGCCAGATGAAAGCTGGGCCAGCAGGATTTATCAGCATCACCTGTAGTGAGACTTACAGAGGGACCCATGTAGCCTCTTGTGTCAGACAGTGCGGTGGCAGAGGTACAGGCAGTTGGTGGGGCTGAAAACATTGGTTTCTGAACACATTAGTGATGGCCCCAGGCTTCCCAAAGGAAATTAGGGAGATTTTGTTGGAGTGATCTGGGAAACAAGGAATTACCCTTTGAATGCTGGGAGACACTTCTAATGGACTGAACATATCTTGAGAAGAGAAAAGCCAGTTCATAGAGAAAACCTGAATTAGAGAAATGGATCTAGTACATTTTGAAACATAGTTTATCTACTGACAGTTTAGAATGTCTGTCTTGTAATTATTTCAAGATAGTGTATATTACAACCACCAGGATAACATCATTTTAGGTCCATTCTTTGAGCAAACCACCCAAAAATGTGGTTGGAGGGATTATTCTATTTTCTTCAAATGAGATCTTTATTTTAATTCATAAAAGACTCCGGTTTTAAATAAAATATCACCTTATAAATATCTAATTAGTGATACATCATTGGTGATCTTAATGTTGTAGCAGAACTGTTTGCAATGTTCATTATGTGTAACAGAAACACTCCTAAAGGTTAAATGAACAGTGAATAATTTCAACAAACTGGTATGTACTTGAGGGCATACAATGTTAGATATCTTATTTGGTGGTTTTCAAAGGATGCAAATAAGAGAGAGACATATTCATCCCTTCAAAGAATAAAGAATTAGCTGTATGACTGAACAGTGGTGGCACTTAACAGAGTTCCTGGCTGTGAACTAGGCAATCACTGTACAAGGTAGGGTAAAAAGAATAATTCATGTGAGCATTTCTGGGTTGCGGTAGGTATTCTCTCTCTTGCAGAACACTGTTATTTATGCACAGCTGCCAGTTACGGAAAGTAGTAGATGATAAATACTACATGAAAAGTATAACAGAAGGGTTCTGGGAGAAAGAAGAGAAGTGAGATTGCTGAGATTTATAATGGTCAAAGAAGCCTCAAGGAGGAGGTGGAATCAGAGCTGGGCTTGGGAGGTTGGGATTTGAAGCAGAATGGAGGGGGCTGTTTGAGGGAAGGAGTAAGGTCAAAGCCTTATGAGTGATAGAATAGTTTATAGTCTAGCCTATTGAGAATAGACTGCTCATATTTAAGGCTGAGCTACATTGGGGTGGGGTGGAGTCTTGAAAGCCAGGCATTGAGGAATAAAGGTTTTTATGTTGTGATAGTGATATGAGGGCTGTAGCTGCCCAGGGTGATACAGGCAGAGTGTTTTTTGTGATTGTAGTCTAACTTGGGGCAGATCAAGATGGAAATTGAGATGGAAAATGATGCTGCCAGGAGGTGGATACAAGATTTTGAGGCCATGAAGTAGATGGGACTTGGAATTAGCATTGGGATCAGAAAGGATGAGAAATAAAGAAGAGGCTGATTCTGATAGTTCTAACTTGGAGCCTAGGGGAAAATGGATTGTGGACTGAAATGGAGATGCTAGGAGAGGTAATCATCTTAAAGGGGGGAATATGAATTTGATCTTGTGTATGTTGAAACTTTTCAAGTGATGGTATACTTTCATAGAAATATTTAGGAAGTAGTCTGGGCCATAGAACTAGGACTCCTGACTGAGGTCACTGTCTGTAATAAACCCCTCTTGCTATAGGTCCTCCAACTTGTTGTCTTTGCTTAGTCACCAGCTTTTCCTGCTGGACAGATTTTAAAACAGGGAAGTAAATGACAGAATCTGATAAGGCTACAAGGATTGGTGAGGACAAAGCTTGAGGTAAGATTGATTAGGTAAGAGGCTACAGTAGTACTGTGTGTGATGGAGAATGGTGGCCTGGATCAAGGTGGTGACAATGGACATAGAGAAATGTAGGCTGGTTCACAAGACCTTTTATGAGCAAATGAAAGGTAGAACATGTAAAACTTGGGTTGATTAGAATAAGGGCACATTTCTGGGCAGTTGGTTGGATGGGGAACTTTGGAGGAGAAACAGGTCTGTCAGAAGATGATGGAGGATTAAGCTTTGGACAGATTGTTTGAGGTCTGCCAAATGGACTGGTTCAGTTGCTGGTTGGTTTTAGAGATCCAGAGCTTAGGAGACATGTGTGGAATGGAGCATATGGGTGATCTTGAAACCTTGAGTGAAGGTGGTTCCCTTAGGGAAGAATGTGGAGGCACTGAAATATGGAGTCCTGGAGAAGGTCAGTGTTAGTTAAAGTAGAAGGTCACAAACCACTGGAGATGAGTTGGATCATGAAGCCCATAGGAAGTGAGTGTTTCAAGGAACTACTAAAAAAATTCCACATAGAACAAGTTAAAGACTAAAAAAGAAAATGTGACAACCTTTGTCTAAGCAGTTACTTAAGAGTGATGAAAATAGGATCCAGATTACGCTGGACTTCTTTGTGAATGGGAATAAAAAATGTGGCAAGCAGTGGGAGTAGTGTGTGTAAAGGGAAAGAAAAGTAGATGGATGTTAGCAGGTTGAAGGACTCAGGAAAGTTATTTGTTTGTTTGTTATTTTATTTACAGGGCGGGGCAAATGTAGGTTTACAGTTGTGTGTATGGAAATAATGCAATAATACACAAATAACAATATAAGAATAAACCGTGATTCTCAGATTCACAACTGTAAACCAGCTTTTCCCCCACCCTGTATATAAACAGAACTAATCATGTCTAAATGCTGATGGCAAAGTGTCAGAGGGATGAGCAGAGAGGCAGTATTTTAATGCTATAATTTTAAAAAAGTCATTGAGCCCTGGCCAGTATGGCTCAACGGACTGAGTGCTGGCCTATGAAACAAAAGATTGTAGTTCGATTCCTGGTCAGGGCATATGCCTGGGTTGCAGGCCAGAGGCAACCAACCACACATTGATATTTCTCACCCTCTCTTCCTCTCTTCCTTCTCTTAAAAAAAAAGAAAAAAATTATTGAGAATTGCTTAGTGTTTCTATGAAGTAGTAGTGTGTCAAACAGAAATGAACAAAATCTTGGATGTTATCAGGGCAACAGGAGTTCAAACTTTTGGAAAACATGCTAGTGATTTAGGTTTTAATTAATTAATTTATTTTAAAGAAGGTTTTCTTTATTATTTTTAGAAAGAGGGGGAGAGAAAGAGGCAGAGAAGGGACAGAGGCATCAACGTTAGGTTGCCTTTCACCTGCCTCCAGCTATGGACCTGTCTGGAGACCTGGCTTGCAACCTGGTTATGTGCCCTGGCTGGGAATCGAACCAGCGACTTTTGGGTTTGCAGGCTGGTGCCTTATCCATTGTGTCGCCAGCCAGGGCTTGATTTAGATTTTTTAAAGAGCTTTTCCACACTATGGCTTGCCCTTATTTAGAGCATTCTGTTTCAAACATAGTGTGATAGTGGCTTATACTTATTTATTTATTTTTAAAGTTGTTTAGTTGAAAAATATTAATTCTTATGAAGTTGAAACCTTTTTTTTTTTTTTTTTTTTAAGATTTTATTTATTATTTTATAGAGAGGCAGAGAGGGAGAGAGACATCAATGTATGGTTGCGTTTCACCTGCCTCCAGCCACAGACCTGACTGGAGACCTGGTTTGCAACCTTGTTATGTGCCCTGGCTGGGGAATCGAACCTGCGACCTTTGGGTTTGCAGTCTGGCGCCTTATCCATTGTGCTACCAGCCAAGGCCCATGAAATTGAAACCTTTTGCTGTTAACTTTTACTTATTACTCATTTTTTCTTTTTATTAAATAATTAGATGATATTTTTCAGTGCTGGCTGCCAAATTCATAGGAACTAAAAATTTAAGTTGGTTATATTGGAAAATTAGATTCCCCCAACCCATGCCATTTAAGTGGAAATTAAGTGTCTTAAACCTGCCCTTCTATCTTGAGCACACTGTCCTTCACAACCTGTTGATACATTATAGCCATGGGTATGATCCAGAAGGAATAAAAAGAAGCCAAGGCAAAATAGGGACACAATCCTGGAGGGTGCTTAAATCTTGGGAGTGAGAAAGTTTTGATTGAAATAGACATTTGAACAGACCAGGAAGTTGAGGCTGGCAGTGGTTGAACCTAAGAATGTCAGGCTGACTCTATAGTCAGCAGGTGAGTTATTGGCTTATATCAGTACCTACCTTTTCTTTCCATTTCTCATTTTCATGATTTTTTTTTTCTTCCTGTATCCTTCTTCTTCTTTACATCTTCTATCCTGGTATAGCAAGAACATAAATTCATTACTTTAGAGCAAAAGTTAGTAAACAATAACTGAGCACCTGCTTAGCTGGTGGTTTGTTTCAGGAGGAACAAACCTTGTCCCAAGGGAACTTGACAGGAGAGCAGGGAGGCAGAAAGGCAAACAAACAAACAAATTCTGAGTGCTGTGGTGGATGCCTATACTTTGTGTGGTTGGTACAGCAAAAGAGGGTAGCTCTCCCTGGATATGACTCATGCTGAGCTTGGAAAAGGGAGTGGATGTTTTGGTGAATTGGATAGGGGTGATAAGGGCACACAAGGTGCAGAAGGTGATGGTAAGGAGCAAAGGTGTAAAATAACAAGGGCACTATAAGGAGTTTCAAGTGAGTTGGTAAAGCCAGAGAACAGGATTCGATTGGGACGTTGGTTAGTAGATACAACTGAAGAGTTGTGAAGCTTGCAGCAGGTCTGTGTACCCTTTAGGGGAACTTGGCTTCTATCCTTCAGATTATGGTCTGCCATTGAAGGCCTAGGACTCCGTCATGATTAGGTTAGTAGTTTGCAAAGATGACTGTAGCACACTGCGGAGGGTATTTGTCAGGGTACAGCAGTAATTGGGGAGCCTACCTTAGTGATCTGAAGGGTGAGTTGCATTGAGAGGGCATACTCATTGCCTTATTTTTGTGTATAATGTATGGAGAAAATCTTTCTGATGATTAGCTTTCAGAGCTGTTTCACTAGAACTCTTAGAGAAGATGACTTTACCAAGTGTTGGCTATGTGATTTTGCCATAAAGTTGTGAGGATTAATTGAAAGACTATGTCAAGGATATTCTCTATTACATTTTATCTATAGCAGACATCTAACAGTTTAAGGCTGCTCTGATAATTCTCTTTAGGATACATACCCTGAATTGTCCCTGGTGTCTGGTAGGATCTCAGTAGAACTGTAAAGCAATTTTAGAAATGTAAATAAGTAGTGATATTGTTTCTAGATTTAAGATTTAATGGTTGTAGAGCTGAGATATTCTAGTTGATTTTCAGTGGTGATACCTTTGGGAGGTTTGAAAAATCAAAGGTCTTCCCTCCCCTCCACCCTCTTATTAGTTCATATTAACTGCCACATGTTAGTAAATATGCATGGGAACTTAATAATGTTCCTGAGATCCCTGTGCTGCAAACCAAACTTCCTGAAGACATGCATGCACATTTATCCAGATGTTAGCACTAGCTATGTGTGTGTCTGTCCCCTTCCATGGAAAATGCTTTGAGCTCTTTCTGCAATACTTTATATATACGTATTCTTAGGTTGTAAGAGAGGGAGAGAAACATCAATGTGAACCCAGGCATGTGCCCTGACTGGGAATTGAATCGGCAGCTTCTTAGTTCACAGGCTGACACTCCATCCACTGAGCTATACCAGCCAGGGCTCTCTGCAGGCTTTATATGTGGTAAATGCTCAGTAACTATTTGTTAAATTGAGGTAGATTATATTAAAGTGATTTTTGCTGTGGTATTTTGAACGGATGAAGACAAGTTACTTTCTTTAGTTTATTTAAACTCTAGGGTGAGGCTTGGGTTTGCTCTAGAAATTCTGTAATGCCATTTATATATGAAACATCATACAGCTCTGTGTACTGATTCATCTGCATTGGGCTATAAAATATTTGAGCATATGATTTAAATATTATTTAACAAAGAAGAGGATCAGTAACACAGAAGAGAGATGCATACAAAGTATCTCATAGGCATCAGCATACAGATGAATGGGTTCACTTTGAGCAAGATAATGACTAAACCAGGGAAGAGAAGCGGGATGCCCCTCGAAGTCATTTTCTGCCAGCGTGCTTCACTGAGTGTGAACATAGTCTGGCTTTCAGTTTGAGCATTTGGCTCTCCTGAGGAAATTTTGCCTGTCTTCCTGTGTTAAAGGGCTATGATTGGAAGGAAGTTTTTATCCTTTGATGATTTCTGATGTTATTAAACTATAGAAGTGGTTAGTTAACCATAAAAATCTTATTAATAATCACTTATAGTCTTATAATGAATTGAATTTTGGGGGCAGTTTTAGTTCATTAATTCTCTTATGAAAAATTTGCACAATCACCACAGTCAGTGCTGAATCTTTACTCCTTTATGCCAGCACCAACACTGCTCTTCGTAGTAACCTTGGCTTTCTTCCTTCTGTACTTGTGATGCTTTTGTTGTTTTGTTCAGATTTTTTCCTCCCATACAGGGCATGTCTTACAAGTCTGTTTGAGTTCATTTTTAAAAAGATTGTATTCATTAATTTTAGAGAGAAGGAATGGGGGAGAGAAGAGAGGGAGAGAAACATTGATTGGTTGCCTCTTGCACATGCCCTGACTGGGGACCAAACCCACAACCCAAGCATGTGCGCTGACTGGAAGTTGAACAGGTGACCTTTCCCTTTGCCAGAACTGCACCCATTAGCTGAGCCACACTGGCCTAGGCTGGGTTTATTTTTCTTTCTTTGCATGATCCAAAGAATGATAAATCATGTCAAAGCCTGTCTTGTCACCACCAGAATGAGTTCTGAATCCAATACAAAGATGGCATCCATTGTGGTCTTGTACATTTTTACTTGTTTTTTGATGAATTTTTGTCTTGGGTACTGTTATCTTCTCAGGGTGAAAGAGATCATGACCATTTGTTTTTGTTGAAATAGTTGGTTGGTCCAGATAGGTGCTGTGTTGTTTATGATTGTGGTTGATCTTTAGGACAGCCAAGGAGGAAAAATGCTGGGTCTTTTATAGAATGTGAAATAGACTGAGACATTGTCCAAATCTGTAGAGGAAAATAGTCATCTGGCTCTGATAGGAACAGCTCTAGCTGGGAAATATTACACTTGCAGAAAAGAATTTAGGAGATAGGCCAATAAAAGGGATACCTGGGAGGAGAGGAATAATGGGTTGATTCAAATCCTAGAATGAGAAAATGGAGGGTCAAAGTTGGAGTAGAGATGTCTTGCTTTACCTTCTCTCCCTCCTTCTGCAGGTGAACAGACTTATGTTTTCTGTGAACAGATGGTTAAACTTCAGATTAACAAGATTTAACTTTGATGCTGGTTTTTCAGAAATGTGAATCAGGATATATATAAATAATCTCCATCCACATTTAACCCTTTGAGGGCAGGCATATATACCTTTTACATGTGTTTATGCACATGTGTATATATGTTATGGGAGCGGTAACTTTCTTGTCTGGGGTAGATATAGGGAATATATATATATATATATGTTTTTTATTTTCTGGGTATAAATGTTGATATTAACCAGGACTTAAAAACTAGTCAGAAATGACCATAAATATCCATTGGGTGATTGTCATTTAGATATGCTAAAATTTTATCTTCCCAATTCAGTTGGAATAATTTCGTTAACAGTGTCTTAAGGAACAAGATATATGGCTGAATTTTCTTTCAGAGAATTGCCTAGTTATACATTGGATCCAATTAAGTTTTGCATATGTTATCGGTGACATTAAATGTAACTAAGTATGGTGTTAAGTAAAATTAGAAAAGTTATTTTATTAAAAAGTTACTTGAACTTAAAGTAACTTGATCTGGTAAATGTAGCAAATGTAGATCTTAAGAAAAGCATATTTTTACCTAAAACACTAAAGGATTGTGTTTCAGGTAATTTAACTTTATTTTTAACGTTCTTAATTTTCCTCACCAAACTATCTATAAAATTTAGTATTTATGTAGCATATTGTCAAATTATTGTTTTAAAATTAGTAAGTTCACAGTAAATAAAGTATTTGACTTTTGGAAACATCATGCACAGAAATGAGTATTTCTGTTCTTGAAGTGTGAAAATTTATTTTTTCTATAATTAAAATATTAAAAGACACAGAATCATGAAATAATGGCTGCTTTTTTATTGCTGCTGATTTTTTAAAATTTAAAATTCATTTGAAAAGTACAAGAGAAAGGTTTGTTTAAAAATATAAATGTTGCTATAAAATTTTGTGTTCTATCCTGCTGCTTGTCAATGAAAACATTTTAAAGGGTTAAAAAATACCTAGCAACTCAGGTGTTTTATTTTAAAAAAAAAAAAGCCCAAATAACCAAGCACGGAACTAATACAACCAAAAATAGCCTTGTATTTCTGGGGTTCTGGAATGTTGGGAGAGAGGTTCTAGTCTCTATGCTGTATCTGATTGCCTCCTTGGTTAAACAGTTTATGCTCTTGGGCTTTTGTTCCCTAATCTTTACAGTGTGGTTGAGGTGATGACCTGGGTCATTAAAATAGGTGATTTATGAGTTCATTTTACTTCTGTCCAGTGTTTAATGGATATGACTTTGTGATTGGTTTTTAAATTTTTGCTGGGTTCATCTAAGTGGAATTTTTTAAAATTTAATTTTATTGTTGTTGTACTATATCCATTCCATTTGCCCTGCCCCCCCTTCCCTTCCCTACTCACCCTACATGACACTTTTTTAGAAGTAAATAAATGTTCTTAGGATACTACCTGAATAGTTAGAAGCCTAACTCTTCATTTATATTTAACATTTTAGGTATGCAATACCCCCGGAGCATGGGAAACGACTTGAAAGACTAGCTCAAGGTAAATTTGCTTTCTGTGTTTCTCATTTAGATCGGTTCTTTGTTTTTGAGATACTTTTACATAGAATGTCAGTGTGTTAATTTTATAATTTTCAGGTTACTGGCTATTAAATGGTTCTCTAATAGAATAATTTTTTTCCATTAGTATATGCATAGTTTTCCTGGTTGCATAATTTTCATGGTTATTTTAATTAGCTCCTTAGTATTTCATCAAGTGATTGCACTTAACCTATTTTGGTTATTTCCAATGTTCTTCTCTTTTAAATTATGTATTAACTTCATTGTGTCAATAATATTTTTCCTTCTCTTAAGGTACACTCTTGACATAAATTCCAAAGAATACTGATGCTGCATCTTAGGATGCAGGTGCCTTATGAATACTTTTTATGTTGCCAGATCATTTCACCAAAGGGTGACTTCTGGCTCCCAGTTCTTGCTTGGCCCCCTTGGCCTTGGATTGCCCTTATGGAAATACGAAGACAAATGTCTCCAGGTTACTGGAAGAGCATGGGAATATATGTCTTCTTAGATTGGCAAAATTAAACATTTTTTACTTGAACTTAAATTATTATTATTTTTGGCTTTGTCCATCATTATTTCTGGGAAGTTTGTTAATGGTTTTACCTATGTCCCATTGTGTTTGCAGACAGTATTTTCCTTTTTCTTATCTGTCTTAAAGATAAACCAGGCAATCTTGCCCTCATCTGCTTTTACAAAGAAGAAGAATCAGATTCACCTCCTGCCAACTTTTCCTGTTTTGTTAATCACCCTTAGCAAAGAAGAACTAGGCTGATAGTGACTTATTTTCAGGAGAAAGTAAAGTTTTATTGAGCATCAACTAAGGATAAGATATTTTGCTTTTATTCAGGATTGAATGCTCAGCAAGTATTGCCTTTTTAGTCGGGTGCTAATCTAAGTTTCTTTGGTATGTTAGGTTTGCTTTCTAGCAGAAAGGAATTTTGTACCTGCTTTATGTAAGCCTTTTTTAAAATAATGAAATGGGTATACTAAGAAGCTTCATTCTGTGACTTGATAGTTCTGAACAGAAATGGTTGATAACATCTTAAAGTTACTTTCCTTCAAATTATATTGTTACAAGAGTATTAGAAGGAATAGCTACGTATCATATTTGTAAGGGGCATTATTATAATTTTGGCAAGTAATAAGTATAAAGTTATGGTTTTTATATGTGATATAGTAAAAATAGCAATGTAATTGTAATCTTGAATTTTGTTGGGGACTGTTTTCATGAGTATTAAGGTACTCATGAAATCCTGGTTCTGGATAATAGATTAAAGCACAGCTTACATAATGATTACCATAATAATTAAATACACAGACAATGAACTACACAGGCTAAATCTTATATGCCAAACTATTTTTTCTGTCATAGTTACTCTACCATTTTCTGTTTGCTCCACAATCAAAGAACTTTTAAAATGGATTCATTTTAAACTTTATACTTTTCATTGTAAACTTTATAGTATGTTGTCACACTAAAATTTCAGCAGAAATATGTTTGTAATCACTTTGACACAATCTACCTAAATGGCATTCCAGGAAAATAGGTACCATTTCTTTAATCAGTAAGAGGTTAATAAACTTGATGGATGACCAAGAACCCTAAACTCAGCTGCAAGTTTATTAAAAACTGTTTTGCAGCATTATTTCGAGAAGTTACATAAGGAAAAGACCCTATAAAATAGTGGAGGATTCCTATCCCCCAAACCAGATGCTAGCCAAATTAATTGAATTCTATTAAATAATTAAAATGATAAAATAGCACAGTAAACGTGATGGAGCATTGTAGAATGTCTAGGTCAAGGCTGTATTTGATATATAAAGTAAAAAGTGGCCTTGGGTATTTTTCATTATCTTGTCTTCACATCATAATTATTACACTTGCCATTTATGCATGAATGCTTTCATCTTCAGTTCCTGTTGAAATCTTGATTGACTGTGGCACCTACAAATATTTTATCTGAAAACATTAGGCCTGCATCTAATAAAGCCAGGAGTTTGATTTTGCCCTTCAGCTGCTTTCTCATTTATACAGGTTTTTATTTCAATGTTATATAGACGTAAATGTAATAAAAAATCTCCACTGAATTGTTGTAATTTTTATACTTGTTATCTTTACCTATAATGCCATTGAATTCTTTCTAATTTTTGGATTGATAAAACTGAATGGAAAGTATAAAGGAGAATAGAGGTATAATGTTAAATCATAAATGACAGTTTTGTGATTTTCAGTTTTCAGAATGTCTAAATCTCATCCATTTTAGAAATAAAACAGTATCTTTGCTCTTCTATCCTTGCAAAAATATGACTTAAAGTCAATTGGGAATGGCTAAAAACACTTTTGTGAAGGGCTGTATTTTATTTTTTTATTATGAATAAAATGCCTATATGTAATAAATATTAAAGATGACTTTCCTTGTTCAACATTTTGGTTACTGGAGAAAATATGTGAGTTATGACTTGGTGCAGCTGATTTTAGAAATGTGAATGATCAGTAGAAATCTGGTTTTACATGACAGAAAGGTAGTGAATAAATTGATTCTTTTAGGTCCTTGTGTTCAGTTTTGACTTATTAAAAAAGTAGCATTCAGCAAAAGGAACAGAAGAATCAGTATTATGAAGGATTAATTTCCTGCCTTTTTTTTTTTTTTTTAAACAGTTATCCTTGACGTATGTATGTGTGTGTTTAAATGACTATTAATGTTAAGTTTAAGCCTATGGAGCAGATATTTAGCTGGATATACAGGGATCCCTATTCCAGGAGATGGACTAGCTACTATGGTTGAATTCAGGCAGTCTGTGGAATCTCTGAAACTATATTTCAGATTTTGCATATACGTGCATTTCTGGGATGCCATCATGAAGTCTTTAAAGAGTTTGCTCCAAAAGAGATACTTTCAAGAGATTAGAAAATAGCAATAAATATGTCACTTTAAATTATATGAACAGATTTTCAATTGACCTATTCTCATATCTCTGTCTTAGAGTTAGGATAATGAATGTACTTTCTGAAGCTTTCAAATTGGTAAATATGTGATTTTCTTAAGCATTCATTTACCTGACCATTTGAAAATATATTAAAATGTCTTGTTTTGAAAGGCTAATAAATAAGATACCTCCGATTATACTCATAAGCCATCAATTTTAAGGGGCCCCTCAAGCCATAAAAAAGAAGTCCAGTGATATATCCCTCCTTCATGCCAAATTCATGCTTCAGGAATGGGGATTAATATATGTTGTGCCAGGGTATGTTTGTTTTTATTTTACCATCAGTTGAGTTGCATTCAGAATGGTCAGATGGGTTGGCAAGATGGCGGAGGAGTTAGTGGAGCTATACTAATCTCCTCCTAGGACCAATCTGGAATTACAGCTTAAATGGGGAGAAATCACTGGGAATAACACCAGCTGGCCAGAACAGGAGAAGCTGCTTCATCACAACATAACTGGCTGACTAGCCCTGGACTATGGAAGGATCTGACATCACAGAGGTGGATCCAGGAAATAAAGAAACTGCACCTTTACACAACAGAAGGTCATACCACAAAGATAGGAACTCAAAAAAGTCCAATCTAAGAAGCAAAAATAAAAAGAAGAGTCATCTAAAATGGGGAGGAAGAAAAAAACCAGTTTATCACCGAAAGGAAATGAGGGATCCCTAGAAAGATTGCTAAATGAAATGGAGGCAAGCACCACTATCAGATATGGAATTCAAAATAATGATGATAGAGAAGCTCAGTGAGCTTAGGAAGCTCAAAGAAAACTACACACAACTCCAGGGAACTACAAACAACTCTAAGGCAACAACGAAGAACTCCAAGGAAGCTACAAGGAAATTACTGAGAACTGCACCAGCATTAAAAAGGACATAGAAATGATCAATACGAGCCAGGAGAAAATGAAGAATATAATTTCTGAATTGAAGAATACAGTAGAAGGAATCAACAGCAGGCTACAAGAAGCAGAGAAATGGATCAGTGAGCTGGAGGACAGCATAGAAAAATATTCCTAGACAGTACAACAAAATGAAAAAGTCTGAAAAAGAATGAAGAGATTTTAAGAGAGCTGCAGGACAACATGAACGCAATAATATCTGTATCATAGGGATACCAGAAGGAGAAGAGACACAAGGGCTAGAAAACCTGTTTGAAAACGTAATGACAGAAAACTTCCCTAACTTGATGAGCAAAAACGTCACTCAAGTTCAGGAAGCACAGAGGGTCCTAATAAAGATGAACCCAAACAGACCCACTCAAATACACATCATAATTAAAATGGCAAATTTCAAGGCAAGGAGAAACAGCTAACAACATACAGGGGAGCTCTGATAAGGTCATCGAATGATTTCTCAACAGAAACACAACATGCCAGAAGGGAATGGCAAAAAATATTCCAAGTAATGAAAAACAAAGGCCTGCAACCAAGACTACTCTACTAAGCAAGATTCTCATTCAAAATGGAAGGTGAAATAAGGAGTTTCCCAGACAAAAGACGACTAAAAGAATACATCTCCACCAAACGAGCATTGCAAGAGATGCTAATGGTCTGCTTTAAAAAGATGAAGAAACAGAGAGGGAGGAACACAGAAACAAAAGGGAAAAATGTTAGTGAATAAGTACCTGTCAATAATAACCTTAAATATAAATGGCTTAAATTCACCAATCAAAAAACATAGAGTAACTGAATGGATAAGAAACCATGACCCACATACATATATACTGTTTACTAGAGATCCACCTCAGAACAAAAGACCAACACAGACTGAAAGTGAAGGGGTGGAAAAATATATTTCAAGCAAATGGACATGAGGAAAAGGCTGGGGTAGCAATACTTACATCAGACAAAATGGATTTTACAATGAAGGCCATAAAAAGAGACAAAGGACATTTCATAATACTTAAGGCTACAGTCCATCAAGAAGATATAATATATGCACCCAACATAGGAGCACCCAAACATATAAGAAAAATCTTGGAGAATTTCAAGAAGGATATTGACAGCAACACACTAATAGTAGGGGATTTTAATACCCCATTATCAACAATGGACAGATCTTCCAAGCAAAACAACACCAAGGATGATATTGTAGCATTGAACAGCACTCTAGATGAAATGGACTTAACTGATATATACAGAACTTTTCACTCCGAAGAAGCAAGTGCACATGGAACATTCTCAAAGATGGACTACATGGTAGGACACAAGACAAGCCTCCACAAATTCAAGAAAATTGAAATCATACCAAGCATCTTCTCAGATCACAATGGCTTGAGGCTAGAAAACAACCTTAAGGGGGAAAAAAATCCCCCAAACATTCTAATTTATGGAGACTAAATAACATGCTGTTGAGTAAGGAATGGGTTAACAATGAGATCAAAGATGAAATCAAAAAGTTCCTGGAAACAAATGGCAATGAATAAACCACAGCCCAAAACCTATGGGATACAGCAAAGGCAGTGCTCAGAGGGAAATTTATAGCAATACAGGCCTTCCTAAAAAGGTCACAAGAAGTTTATAAAAACAACCTAACCATAAAGCTGCAAGAACTAGAGGAGCAACAACAAACAAAGCCCAGAGCAAGCAGAAGGAAGGAAATCATCAAGATCAGAGCAGAACTAAATAACTCAGAGATTCAAACTACAATTCGAAGAATCAACAGGTCCAGGAGCTGGTTCTTTGAAAAAATAAACAAAATTGACAAGCCCTTATCCAGACTCATCAAGAAAAAGAGAGAGAGGACCCAAATAAACAGAATCAGAACTGACAGAGGAGAAATCACAACTGATACCTCAGAAATACAAAAGATTGTAAGAAATTACTACAAACAACTATATGACAAAACCTATGACAACCTGGATGAAATGGACACATTTCTGGAAAGGTATAATCTACCAAAACTGACCCCAGAAGAAGCAGAAAGCCTGAATAGGCCAATAACAACTAGTGAAATTCAAGAAGTAATCCAAAATCTTCCAAACCACAAAAGCCCTGGACCAGATGGCTACACAGGTGAATTTTACCAAACATTTAAAGAAGAACTAACTCCTATCCTTCTCAACCTTTACCAAAAAATACAGGAAGAGGGAAGACTCCCAAACTTGTTCTATGAGGCCAATATTATTCTAATCCCAAAACCAGGGCCAAGACACAACTAAGAAAGAAAGCTACAGGAATATCTCTGATGAACATAGATGCTAAAATTCTCAACAAAATATTGGCCAATTGGATTCAGCAGTATATTACAAAGATTACACCATGATCAAGTGGGCTTCATCCCAGGGATGCAAGGATGGTGCAACATTTGCAAATCAATAAATGTAATATCCCATAGAAATCAAATGAAAGATAAAAATCATATGATCATATTAATAGATGCTGAAAAGGCATTTAATAAACTACAGCATCTATTTATGATAAAAAACACTCAGCAAAATGGGGATAGAGGGAGCATACTTTGACATAATAAAGGTCATATATAAGAAACCTGCAGCCAACGTCATACTCAACGGGCAGAAACTAAAAGGTTTTCCCCTAAGATCAGGAACAAGACAAGGCTGTCCACTCTCTCCAGTTCTATTCAAAATGGTTTTGGAAGTTCTGGACATAGCAATCATAGAAGAAAAAGGAATCAAAGACATCCAAATTGGAAAGGAGGAAGTAAAACTCATTATTTGCAGATAACATGATAGAAAACGTTATAGACTCCACCAAACCAAAAAGGTACATGACCTAATAAGCAAATTTAGCAAAATAGCTGGATATAAAGTCAATATTCAGAAATCAAAGGCATTTTTATATACCAACAATGAAGCATCAGACATAGAAGCTAGAAAGCAAGTCCCATTTACTATAGCAACAAGAAAAATAAAGCACTTAAGAATAAACTTAACCAAGGAGGTAAAATACTTATACTTGGACAACTACAGAAAACTGAAGAAAGAAATTAAGAAAGATACAAATAAATGGAAGCATATACCATGTTCATGGATGGGAACTAGTATAAATGACCCATGGCTATGGACAACATGTGGGATTGACTGCAAGAGAGGTGATAGGGAACGTGGAGCAAGGGAGAGCAGTAGGAGAAAAATGGGATAAATGTAATACAACAACAGTTTTTTAAAAAGTAAGAAAAAAAGAATGATGAGACAATTTTTAAATTTAATTTCCTCATAATTTGATGTTAGATATCACTGCTTGTGTTTAGACTTTTGAGTATTTTATAGGCAGCCGTGTTTCTATCCTAGTAGGATTTTAGACATCAAACAGTAATACATAATATACACCAAGCTATTATAATCCTAATATGAGATATAATAAAACTCTGAGAAGTTATAGTAGAGAATGGGGAGGAAGAATTAGGAAGGGAATGCTAGTTAGCAGGAATTACCATGGAGGGAAATCGAGTTCTTTGAGTCTGCATGGTGGAAGCAGGGCCAGGAAAATCCTGGATAGTTTGTGATTTGTTTCAGCCCAAAGTGCATAGCCTGGAGTGTCCTGGATGACCTGTGTACGTGTGGTTTATCTATCCTGTCAAGGTGAGGAAAGTGGGTACTGAAAAAAAGTGATCTCAGAATGCAGTAAAAAAACCATTTGTAATGGCCCATATATTTGTTAAATTGGATGGAAATGGCCTACTGGCTTGAAATGGGAAAAATGTTGCCTATTTACACAGGCACTATATTCGGGAGAAAAACAATAAGGCAGTTGTTTAGGAGAAAAAACACCCTTCTTGATACCATCCATAATCGATATGAATTTTACTGGTGGTTCTCCTGGAGAGCTCCATGTAGCTGTATCTCTACCAGTAGGGATGTTGATGGAGTATGAGACACTTGGAGCTGAGTGAAGCCTGTAGTGTGGTAATTTTCTATCCAGTCCTGAGTAATTAATTGCTCCACAAATGGTAGGAAGCCCGGAGATGCCAACTATAGCTTAAACACCTAATGTTGACTTCTTGCGTGTACCGTGGGTAAAAATGACCAGACTTCTCTCCATGTACTGTAGCTCATTGGTTTATTACATTTATAAGCTTCTATGTATAAATGCTATGTAAAAGCATTGCTCATAACAGCAATTTTTCCATATCTTTTTCTGTGTTTTTTCTTACCATTCATTTTTATAGTTCCTGTACAGTCATGAACATTGCAAAAACCATTTAAAAATGATATCAAAGCATACTTGAGTGAATTTTAATTATATTCAAGTGAAATTATCTCAATCAAAATCAATTGCTTGTGTGAACATATTAGTCTACATGTCTGATTTCTCCATCTTTCCTCCCTCCTTTCTTCTTTCTTTTTTTCCTTAGTGATTAATAACTAATTTCAGCTTCTCCAAACTATTGTTTATGTACCCATAGAAACTGTTACTAAACTTTGATTTATAAACCTTTTTCCAAGGCTGAAACTTTGTTGATTTAATAGCCATAGCATGTATTTGTGTTTGTCATATGGGGTTTGGATTTATAAAGAAATTTTAATATAATTAAATACATAAATTAATTAATTTAAAAATATTTTATTTCATTATTTTTAGAGAGAGGGGAAGGGAGAGAGGCAGAGAAGGAGAGAGACATCAATGCATGGTTGCTTTTCACCTGCCTCCAGCCACAGATCTGACTAGAGACCTGGCTTGCAACCTGATTATGTGCCCTGGCTGGGGATAATTTAATTTTTAAAAAATATTTTACTTATTACTTTTAGAGAGAGAGAGAAAGGGAGAGAGGCAGAGAGGGAAAGCGACATCAATGTATGGTTTACTTTCACCTGCCTCCAGCTACTGATCTGGCTGGAGACCTGGCTTGCAACCTGGTTATATGCCCTGGCTGGGGAATTGTAGGCCGGCGCCGTATCCACTGTGCTACCAGCCAGGGCTAATTCTTCTTTCATATGATAACTTTTTTATTGAATACAGGACATCCTTTGATGTGTCTTGGTCCTTGAGAGGGCTTATGTGATTGTATACTTACCCATGTTACACAACTTCCAGCAGTACTGAGGCAGTCTTAGCTAACGTGGCTGTGAAATGCTTTTAGGGTTACAGGGCTCTGTTGGATTTTTGGAGAAATATTGCTTAGTATGTTAGACTGGCATCTCTCTAACATGCTATTTGGATTGGAAGAATTGTTCTAAAGACCATCTTTGCTTGCTTACCACTGTATACTATCTTAAGACAGAAAAAAAAAGATTGATTTAATTTTGTTAGGGGTTTGACAGCAAACAGTATTCCATTTTTGAATATATAATATATATTATATAAAATATATACATAATATATTTTAATATAAACAAGCGGTGGAACTTAAATATTGAATTACTGAATAGCCTAATGTAACTATATTATTGCTCTGCCTCTTCTTTTGGATGTTCCAACCAAAAGAGTTGGTCTTCTTGGAGTAAGTGTTTAAAGACTATTTTATTCCATGAATTCTGTGCAATATTGCAGTCCCAATTTTTGACTAAAATGACAATATATTCTTACTGTTTAATAATTTTGTAGAAATGTAGTTTTTTTCCCCAACCCTTTCTTTCAGTTTTTTTACCCCCAAATTAGATACTATTTTATTGGGAGCTCATTGGTCTACACAGTAGAAACTACTGTGTTACTTATAGAGAAGAGTTGGTATGGGAGGAATAAATTGTAGAGTAGTTGTCTCTGCTGGTCTCCAAGTTAAGAATGTGAAATAACTGATAATCTCCGTTCTTTTTATTTTTATAGAATTTTTACTTGATGCCCATTTGTGAGTAATTTGGAATCCAAAATAAAATTTAATATTTAATTTAAAAAGATCATAGTTAAAACATGGAGGAAACTACATGTGAACACAAAGTAAAACATGAAGCAGTATAGTTTAACCCTAGTTGTGCTTGATTGTTAGAACTCTTATCAGGGAGGAGTTTGTTGCTTGTGACCAGCACTGGTATAGTCAGGTTTGGGTCACAAGGCCTGAGGGAATAAGATGGTTTTTAAAGCTTAGTAACTATTGACCTTTTATGGCAACTCCCCAGTTGGCTCTGTAGGTCTCCCAGGACATAGAGCTACCTTCTCTGCTAACAGGCTGCAGAGATGGTGGAAAATAAAGATTCATTGAACTAACCAGATGAGTCAAATTGGTGGAAGTGAGTAATAGAGATAATAATAATGGCCATTATTTCTTGAATGTTACTATGTGTCAAGTAAACTAAGTTATTTTTCATTGAGCTAAAATTTATGTAACAAAATAAATTTAACCATTTTGAAGTGTACAATTCAGTGACATTTAGTATACTAATATGTAGCCATCACCTCTTATCTAGTTCCAAGAGATTTTCATCACCCTAAAAGGAAATCCCATATCTATGAATCAGTTACTCTATTCCCACTCCTCCCAACTCCTGGCAGCTGTTACCTGCTTTATGTTTAGGTATTTACCTATTCTGGATATTTCATGTATTTGGGCTGTGAACCAAGGAAGATGCTCAGAAGGTGCCCAGCACACAGCATAAACTTAACAAATGATCCATCTGCTCATTTCTCTGTTGATGGGCATTTTTTATATGGCATGTTTTTTAGGTTATAGCTTTTATCAGTACTTGATTTGTGTTTTTATGGATGAATAATATTTTGTTGTATGGATATACCACATTTGTTCATCAGTTTATCAGTTGATTGACTTTTAGGTTATTTCTACTTTTTGCCTATGGATACATTTTTTGTGCATAATCTTATTGGATTCCCATGAGGATCCTGTAAGGACAGCCACTATGGTAAGTAGGATGGCGATTCCTTAAAAAATTAAAAATAGAGATACTATGCGATTCAGTAGTTTCACTTCTGGATATACATCTGAGGGAAATGAAAAATGAGGTCTGTCCCAAATGTATCACCCTTGCAAACCATTTTAATTATATGGACATTGGCTCAACTCTTTCAGGACAGACCTTGTAAGTCTTTAAGACATATCTGGGCCTCCATGTTCATTGTGCATTACTTATAATAGCCAAGATGTGGAAACAATGTAAATGTCCATTGAGAGGTGAATGGATAAAGCAGGTATGTTATATGTATACAATGGAATCTTATTCAGCCACAGAAAGAAGGAAATCCTACCATTTCCTTCAACATGGATGAAATGAGGGCATTATGCTAAGTGAGTAAGTCAGAGAAAAATAAGTACTATATGATCTTAGTTATATGTGGAATCTACAAAACTGAATTTAAGATGCAGAGAACAGATTGCTAGTTGCCAGAGGCAAAGGATGAGAGAAATAGGTGAAGGTGGTGAAAAGGTTATAGGTTATGAGGATGTACTGTACAGCATGGTGATTATAGCTAAGAATACTATATTGACAGATGCTAAGAAAGTATATTTTAAAACTTCTCACCGCACACAGAAATATTATAACATGTGAGGTGATGAAGGTTAACCAAATATTATATAGCTAATCATTTCACAATCTCTCTCTCCCCTCATACACACACACACACACACACACACACATATGTATGTATACATATATACCTATATTTGTATTTATATTTATATGTATGTCAAATCATCATGCTGTATATCTTAAACTTATACAATGTTATGTGTCACTAAAGCTAGAAAAAAGAAAACTCAGGAAGGTAACAATAGCATCCCCATTATATGGATGGAGAAGTTGAGGAACTGAGAGATTATGGGACTATTTAAAGCTATATGAGTTTTAGAATTGTGTTTTGAATTCATGTCTCTGCAAGACTGGACTCCAAGTTCTTTTTTTTTTTAATTTATATTTTATTCATTATGTGATTACAGTCCCTTCCCCACCCACCCACACTCTACACTCCACCCAGCGCTCCCTGTTCCCTCAGGCCATCCCCACATTATTGTTCATGTCTATGGATCATATGTAAAACTTTTTTGGATACTCTGAAATGGAGTACTATATTGTACTTTACATCCTCATAGCTATTCTATAACTACCTATTTGCACTTGGTAATCCTCTCACTTCTTCACCCATTCCCCCATACCTCCTTCCCATCTGGCAACCATTAAAATGCTCGCAGTATCCATGATTCTGTCTGTGTTCTTTTTGTTTGCTTGGTTTTTTTTTTCAGATTCAGTTGTTGATAGGTATTAATTTATTGCTATATATTCTTCATAGTTTTGATCTTTTTTAAAAAATAAGTCCCCTTAACATTTCATATAATAATGGTTTGGTGATGATGAACTCCTTTTTTTTCTTGTCTGAAAAGCTATCTATCTGGCCTTCAATTCTAAATGATAGTTTTGCTGGGCAGAGCAATCTTGGCTGTAGGTTTCCGCTTTTCATGACTGAATATTTCTTGCCAATCTCTTCTAGCCTGCAAAGTTTCATTAGAGAAATAGCTGACAGTCTTATGGAAACTCCCTTGTAGGTAATTAACTGCTTTTCTATTGCTGCTTTTAAGATTCTTTCTTTATCCTTGATTTGATTCTCTTCTTCATCCTACTATTGTTTCTCTGTGAATTGTTCTTTATTTCAATTAGTATATCCTTTGTTTCTGACTCAATCTATTATAAGCTGTTGAGGTCTTCACTAAGCTCCTTGAGCATCCTTATAATTAGTGTTTTGGACTCTGCATTTGATAGATTGCTTTTCTCCATTTTGCTTGGTTCTTTTTCTGGAGTTTTGATCTATTCTATTTTGGGGGACATGCTTCTTTGCCCATTTTGGCAGCCTCCCTGTGTTTGTTTCTATGTATTAGGTAGAGCTTCTATCACTCTATGTGCTGGTAGCATGGCCTAATGTAGTAGGTGTCCTGTAGGGTCAGTGGTATGACCTCCTCCCATATTACCCAAGCTGGGTACTTGAGGCCTGCCCTTTGTGTGAGCACCCGTAGTTGAGCTTTGATTTCTGTTTTAGGTCATTAAGAGGGATTTACCCAAGCCACTCAGTTGCAGAAACTTGCTGTGACCTCTGACCACCAACCTTCACCCTCCCTGGAGGATCAGCTACGCAGGGGTAGGGTGGTGGTGTTATGACATGGTCTGTAGCTGTCCATAGGTGTGCAGCCTCTGGTGTTTCCGGGGTAGTGTAGGCCAAGGTCAGTCCCCATTTGTATTTTGCCTGGGGCCGCCCTCCATTAACTAGAAAAGCAATGTGAGATGGCTATTACATGTGCTGGTCTTGCAGATTCCCAGGAGGTCAATCTGTGAATCTAAGTTGGCTGCTGCTAGTTCTAGTCCTGGGGCCACTTAGCAAGAAGTATGGAGGCTGGGGGCTCACTGAAGCAGCTGTTGCTTGTTTGAGAGGATGTAGGAAGTTGTGAAGCATTAGCCAAGACCAGCCATTCATATGGAAAAGTCACTGTTAACAGCTTCAGTGTGCCTACAATTTTGGTGGGACAGAGTCTCAGGGGATCTCCAGAGTGGGGCCAACATTGTTTGCCTGGTTAATGGAGTCTCAGATATGGCACCTGCCTGGCTGCTCTGTGGTTCAAGGCATGAGGATTCAGAAAAGGGACAGTGGTGTGTACTGACATTTCTGTCTGGGATAAAACTGTAGCCTAGCTCCCACCTTGATTCCAGACACCAATTCCTCCCTATATGCCCTGTGTTCATTTCCAGCTGCTACCCTGATGCTAGAGCACAGAGGGAGTGAGTCTGAGTATGTCTGCGTGCATGTTCTTTAAGGGGAACTGCTTGGGATTCCATAAGTTTTTTCTACTTATTTAATCCCTGCTGATTTTTGCAGCTAGAAGTTATGGTGACTCATCTTCCTGGTACTTGAACCCTGCCTGGGGGGCCTGGTGTAGGGCAGGGATTCTTCATTCCCGAAATACCCCTCCTGAATTTTTATCCACCACATGTGGATGTAGGATCAGCCTGTTCCACATGTCTGCCCCTCCTGCCAGTCTGGATGGATGTGGTTTCTATAGTTCTGTAGCTGTCAGACTTTTCAAATAGAAAATAGATTTTTGATACTTTTGATGGTTGTTCTATAGTTTAGTTGTAATTTTGATGTGGTTGTATGAGGAGATGAGTTGTGTTTATCTATGCCTCCATCTTGACCAGAAGTACCAAGTTCTTAACAATTATTATTCCCTTTGTTTTTCTGATCATGTGGGCAAGACGAATGTGGCTTCAAATACCTGAAATGATTAGGTCTTTGGTATAAAACTTAGCTCCATTTTTTAATACACAAAAAGTTGTGTGTTTGTTGAGAGCAGTAAAGGAAAGAGGAAAGTTGGTGCTGAAGTAATCTTGTGTATTAAGTGCCTATGAGATATATAATAACTTATACAAAGCCCTATAGCATATTTGTATCCCACAGTAGGCTGCCTCTCAAATGCTTCCACCAAAATAGTATACCTACATGAGAGGAGAGTGAAAACCCCACCTCCCCGCAATACCCATGCAAATTTTCTATGTTGCTCCCCTAGTGTATTTGTTTTTATGTAAAAACAAATAAACCCAGTGTTTATCATAACAAAAGTAGAAATAGGTGTCAGGTTTATCTGTGTGTTCTTCTCTACCTGGTATCATTACCTAGTGGCCATGGAGCATGTGAGGTGTGGTAGTGGTATGCTGGCTACTGTTTTCACTACTGGATGATTTAGGAGTCAGTGTAGAACTGTCTCCTTATTTGAACTTCTTGATCTTCAAGATTGTGAGTGTGGAGTATACCATTAGGTGACCAGTAAATTGGAAAGTCTTATAGAATGTTACAGTACTATCGTTAAAATACGATGTTTTAGAGAGGATCTCTTCCAAATAAATTATTCAAAACTTGAAAAAAATCAAGTAATTAAATATAAGAATAGAAAAAAATGATTCTGAAATGCATATTTTAAAGAACTTACAAAATTTTTAACTCATACTATGTCTTCTCTTTATTTCATGACTTTAAAAAAACTGTTAAGTTGAATTTTTAGTTAAATGTTGTCTTTTATATCAGAGCTTTTTTTGGTTATTCTTCATACAAGTGACTCAAAATTTGCTTTTTTATTTATTATGAAAGATACTAACATTTCTTTAGCTGGCATAGTTCTGAGTTTTTAAAAACATTATCATATTGTATCTTAATATTATTCTGGTTATATTGAATATACTTGTATATTGAATAAAATATTTTCCATAGACTGTGGTATGAGGGTAGGTATGAACTATGTACTCCTGCAGGTATTTTGAGGTAAAAGTTCATTTTGACATATATGCTTTGTATATAATTTGTGCTGCTTGTAAGGTATTTTCCAGAGTGATATGAAATACTGTTCTGATAGTCTATTGTAAATACAAATTCTGAACCAATGAGTTCTTAATATAATGCAAATTACCTTCCTTCAGTGGTTTTCCAATTTAAATTAACTTAAGACTAGTCACCACATTGCTCAGGTCCTGATTACAAATCCATATCAAAAGAAAATTAAATAGATCCCTCTTTTTACATTGATTTTAATTTAAAATGTAATTCATTTAATGCTGTGTAAAGTTACAGCTTTGTAAAGTTTGATAGGTCTTAATTTGTATTATTAAAATCTTTCCATGGGTTTTGTGCATGGGGACCTCTCTGATGTTTTTTATGCTGTGATAGGATAGGACTCAGGACATTGTATTGTGTATTGTATTAGTGTGGTACTTTCTTTCCATTCACTGAAATCTGTATTCTTTCCAAGGGTTGCTTATTTGCCATAATGCTTTATTTTCTATTTATGTATTATGAATATTAACCATAAGCACAGGCTGCATCAAATGAATATATGGGACAAAATCGTTCCTTTTATTCCCATTGGTATTTTAGAAAATGATAGTATTTCTGTTGTTTCTTTTGGCATGTACTTTTTTTTTTTTTTTTTTTG